>JAQQSV010017013.1:0-11704 GCA_028646515.1 Pseudochirops corinnae
AAAAAAAAAGTTATCCAACCTAGAAAAGGGAAAATTGCAAAACTTCAAAGATGCTCCTATGTATGATATATAATATAATCACTATCCATAGGGTGAGAATAAAAGCACTAAACTCTCAGTTACAATAAATATCTTTGGAGCAACTTCTTCCTGAACAGCCTGAATGCACTATAGAAAGAGTGAGACTAAGAGCTGATAGTTAGGAAAAAGGTGAGTGGACAAAACTGCTTTCCCTTTTGTACTTGGGGGAATGTGACATCTTCCAAGTGGAGGGGAGAATCTAGCGCACTGTTGTCATATCATGCTATGATATTTATTAAGAAATTTATTAAGCAATTCACGTGTGCAGAGCACTATACGATGTACAACATTTCCATAAGATATGGTCCTTGCCCTCATGAAGCTTATTGTTTAGATGACAGTCTATGTAAATAACACATGCAGAAAAATATTGTTCTGACTTAAATAGCACTTTAAAGTTTGCGAGGCACTTTAATAATAAACTGTCTCATCATATTTCAAGTGGAGATAGTAATAGCACACACCTTCCAGGATTGTTGTAAGGATCAAATGGGATATTTGCAAAGCGCTTATCACAGTATGTGGCACATAGTAGGTGCTTATATAAATGTCGGGTATTGTTGTTATTACTCATTTGACATTCACAATGATCCTTTGACGTAAGGTGCTATTATTATCCCCATTTTACAAGGGAGGAAATGGACGCCCAGAGAGGTTAGGTGACTTGTTCAAGGTGATACAGCTAAGCAATATCTGAGGCAGGATATGAACCTACATCTTCCTGCCTGAAAATCCCACCCTCCATCCATTTCTCCGTATTGTCTCTCAGAGGTAAATATAATAAATGATAAATTCTCAAGAGAGGTTTAAACAAAGTACTAGTGAGGTTTGAGGAAGAAAAGGTAATTTACTGGTCCTGTAGAGATCAGGGTGGGTTTAATGGAGGTGTTATTTGAGTTGGGCTCTAATTCCATGGAAACTTTACTAGTAGTAACAGTTCTACAGGGTGCTCCAAAAGTCTTAGTGCCATTTTAAGTTCTAATAATATGATAGCTTTAAGATCACAGTTTAAGACTGCACTAAGACTTTTGGGACACGCTGTATGATGTTTTATATATTTCCACATACAGCATATGACTTGATCTTCACAATAGCCTTGAGTCATTTAACGCAAATATTATTATCTCTACTTTAGGGGTAAAGAAACAGACGCAGAGAGATGAAAGGACTTGGCTAAGATTCCCAGACTTCGACCTGGAAGAGACTTTGATTCAACCTCCTCCTTTTAGAGAAAAAGAGACTGAGCCTCAGAGAGGTAGAACCACTTTCTCAAGGTCACAAAAAGGTAAACGGAAGAAGCGAAACTTGAACCCAAATTCTCTGAGAACTTTTTTTTTTCTTTTTGGAGGGGGAAGGCAGGGCAATTAGGGTTAAGTGACTTACCCAAGGTCATACAGCTAGTAAGTGTTAATGTGCGCCACCTAGCTGCCCCAAGAACTTTCTTTTAACTACATTGTAAACTTGTGAAGAGCAGACACTTGTTTTACTTATCTTGATGTTGCCTTCTTTCTCCTCCCTTCCCCCGAACCTCCAACCGTGGGTAGATTGATTATGGTACTTTTCATCTATATGTGCTCATTAAATAATGAACGAATAAATAAGTGTTATTTGGGAGCTGTGTCCAGGACTGTTTCATGGTGAGGTGCTTTTGGTACTTTGGTGACTAAACCTAATTAGCTAGATCTAAGATGAATTTGGTATTCTATTGTGTTTTGATTCATAAACTCAGCTCTTCTGTTGTGATAGATTTTATAGTATGTATAGATGGATTCAGTCAATATCAGTAAAGTAATTTCAAACAGACAGGGAAATCGACAGTCATAGTTATTCTGTCATCTTCTTGACACCTGCCCAAGTATTATGATCATTTTATGATACTATGAAATTATTTTTAGTGAAGAAAGTAATAACATTTCCAAAAGAATCATTTCTTTTTGGAATTTGAGAGAGGCTAAAATCCTGGGAGAAAAACCCTAAACTAACCAAACAAACAAACAACCTGGCATATCCTGTAGGGTATCAGTGAAAAAAAATCCCCCAAATAAAAATAATTTCTTTCTAGATTATAATCTGATTTGTGGCAGAGCCTGTCTTAAGTATCACTTTCGAAATGCTGAAGCAAAATAAGCATCAAATGGGCAGGCATCCATGTGTTGTTAATAATCAAATCTATAACATGCCAGTATTTTGCTATTTGCTAATGCTGTTAGACTAGTTTATTCCCAGAATTTCTCCTTTAGCAGTGTATAAGAGGTATGGATGTATGTTTGCAAAACAACCTTTCCTCCTGCTGCTCTATTTGCGGTTCTTTTCCTGTCCCCCTTAATTCTGGTTACACACCCCTTAGTGTTTTCCCTGTCAGATCATCTCTAATTTATCCTGTCTATCCATCCAGTGCCTGGCACACAGAAAGTGCTTACTATACACAGATAGATGCTCATTCAACGCTTTTTGCCTTGACCCTTTTTAATTAGGATTCACTGGATCTCTTATTTATTATTGTACATCACTGCTACCTGCTGGTCATAAGTGAGAACTGCAGAAAGATTGGCTTTAGGTCTGTAATTTCTGAACACTACCTTTGTGTGAGTCCTTCATTGTCTCAAGACGTGCCCTTTTCCTCATATTATAACAGCACCTTTTTGGGCCCAGAGATGCACTGTATGCCTGTCATATGCAGACAGCTTAGCCTAGAGAGACTGATTACCATGGTTGGTCACCGGTAATGAATTTCTTCGCTATGGTAACTCAGGAAGATCACTTACTTTATGAAGGCATAAGGAGCTTATAATACACTCACATTAATGAAGTTATGGATCTTTGAAGACAGAATTTGACCATTTTAACTTCTGTTTAGTAAGTATGGACAGTCCCTAACTTATTAAAGTTAATTTGAAAGTTGGCACTTAAAATCATAAAACTTTAGAGCCAGAAATATTCTTAGAGCACATCTATCTGCCCCTCTTATTTTCCATGTGAAAAGTAGATAACTCAGTGCTTTAATTATGCTGCTATTTCATTTCAGTGTTGGGGTCAATATTCAGCTTGTATCCCCACTGAGTGCATTCACTACCAGCAGACCATGTGTGGGTATGTGTGTGTGTTTAATTTGAATTATTATTTAATTGGAATAGTGAAGAATTTTCTCTACTAATGAAGATCAGTACATTCTCCATGTCTTGTCTTAGAGAATTACCCAGGACATTGAGAAGTTAATCAATTAATCAACAATGTGTAGTAAATCCCTACAATGTGCCAGGAACTGTTCAAGGTGCTGGAGATTCAAGAACAAAGAATGAAACAATTCCTACTCGTAAGAATTACTTTCTAATGGGGAAGACAACACGCACATACATAAATATATGCGACGTAAATGTAAAGTGAATTATTTTTACTGATTCCCATGCCACGAGCTGTGAATTGATCCACCTTATTCACCCCCATGTACTCGGAGACCCTTTGATACTGGCCTTGCTGTTCTTCATATAAGATACTTCATCTCCACACTTGGGACATTTTCCTTGGCTGTCTTCCATGTCTGAAATGGTGTCCCTCCTTATCTCTACCTCCTGGCTTCCTTCAAATCCTAACAATTGCTTTAATTTTATCTTCCTTCATAGTGAATTCACCCTTTTCATTTTTTATGCTAGTAATTTGGTTTTCTTCTTCCTTTTCTTTTTAAAAATCAAATTAACCCTTGGGTTATCGATTTTATTGGTTTTCTCATAAAACTCAGCTCCAGGAAAATTACTTTGCCAGCAATATGCAGTGTAGACTGAAGTAGGAAGAAACTTGAGGCAGGGAGACAAATTAGGTGACTATTGCAATAATCTAATCAAGAGATTATGAAGGTCTAAACCAAGGTAAGAACTATATGAATAGAGAGAAGGGGTCAGACATGAGTGATATTGTGAAGGTAGAAACAGCAAGATTTGATTTTTTATTGGATGTGTGCAGTAAGGCTGAGTGAGGAGTCTAGGATAACACTACTACTAGAACCTGCGAATATTGAAAGGTGATGGTGGTTTTGATAGAAATAGGGAAATTTGGAAGAGAAGTTGAGGAGGAGAGAGATAATGAGTTCCATTTTGGATATGTTGAATTTTTGTGGGCTGGCATGGGAACCATACTACCATTTATAACATTGTCCCATTGGAGAATGTGTTCCAAGTAGGGGGTCATATTCTTCTGTGCTTGTTCAGTCATTTTCAGTTGTGTCTGACTCTTCATGTTCCCCACTTTGGGTTTTCCTGTCAAAGATACAGGAGTGGTTTGCCATTTCTTTCTTCAGCTCACTTTACAGATGAGAAAACTGGCGCAAACAGGGTTAAGTGAATTGCCCTTGATCACACAGCTAGTAAGTATCTGAAGCCAGATTTGAATTCAGATCTTCCTGACTCCAGGCCCAGCACTCTATCCACTGTGCCACCTAGCTGCCCACTTAATCTTTAAGATTCTTGAAATATACTGTCTATAATACTATAGAACTAAACTGGTAATTGTAACAGTGCTGGGATGGGAGGGGCACATCATCCTTAATCTACATTTTTGATGCTGAGATAGCTCTAGATGACATTGTGAAATGACAGCAATGTTTTTCAAGGAGCATGAAAAATGAAAAGAAGTAAGGATATAATCATACTATGGTGTTTCTAGAGATTTCATTCTTGTATTGGCTCAAGAGAGGGATAAAGGAGACAGACACCTCCAGCTTTTTCCAGGGTTGCTGTGTCCTCTGACATTTATAGGCTCAACAGTATTGGGCCAGACAGTGAAATTATAACAACACATTGAAATCACCATTGGCTAAACTGATGCTTAATCTAATTACATAATCTGATGACAAGCTTAGCCACCCAGTGACACTGGTCAAAAGAAGGAGAAGGGATTGGTCTCCTCCAACAATCTTGGGTCTCCTAATTACTATAGGGATTTCCTAAGTACAACATTGCCTGGAGATAAAGCTGGAAATGTAATTTGGGGCCAAATCACAGAGGATCTTTGATGGCAGAATGGCTATACTCCATCATTACTAGGAAACCATTGAAGGGTTTTGAACAGAGGACAAAAATGGTTAAAGTTGTGCTTTAGGAAGATAAACCTGGCAGTGATGCTATTAACAAAAATAGGAAAGTCAGTGGCAGAAGCTGATTTGGAGCAAAAGATAATGTGTTTATTTTTGGACACTTGGAGTCAGTCACACGGGCAGCTGGAAATATATAGCAGGCGATTGGAAACACAGGACTGAAGATCAGGAGAAAGGTCAGTACTGATAATGTGAACTGGCAAGTTATCCACAAAGTGATGATGAAAGGGGGAACAGTTATTTAGGGTGCAGGAAGTAGAAAGTAGGCAGAGAGCATAGCAGAACAATTGGAATAGTGTAAAGTCACAGAAACCAAGAGAAGAGAGAATATTCAGAAAGAGACAGTGAACAACAGCACCAAATACTACAAGAGGTCAAATAGGGAATTTCAGATTTGGAAGAGACTTCAATGGTCATGTAGAATACACAGAAGAATTGTAATATATATATCTATTAGCATCCAGCATGGTGCTTTGCATAGAGCAGGCATTCCATATATAATAGCTTATATTTCTATAGAATTTCAAGGCTTATAAAACACCTCCCAACCACTCTGAAAGGTGGGTAGTACAAATGTTCTTTTCTTTATGCTTAAACAAGGAAATGGAGGCTCTGAGAAAGTGTGACTTGCTCATGATGCCATAGTCTTCAAACAAGAATCTCTGCTCTCACATGTCTAACAAATGCTCATCCATTCTGTTCTTGAAGACTTCTAATGAGGAGGAACCACTGTTTACCAGTGTCGCTCATTTGGCTTTTGAAAAATTCTTATGGTTGGAAAATTTGTGCTTTTTTCTTGTTTAGTTGTTTCAGCCGTATCCAACTCGTCATGACTCCATTTTGGGTTTTCTTGGCAAAGATACTAGAGTGGTTTCCTATTTCCTTCTCCAGCTCATTTCACAGATGAGGAAACTGAGACAAATAGGGTGTTATGGGAATCTGAAGATCTTCCCTGCCCCTAGGCCCTTTGAAAGGCTTAAGTGACTCTGAGAACCTTCTCTGATTTGAAAATATACTCTGCCCCCTAATAGGCTGAATGTGGTCACATGAAGCCTGTGGTGGGAAGCTTGTTTTTCAGGAATGCCCACACCTTATTACTTTGTGGACAGTGGGTCAAGAGGGTTGTGACATTCTCTGATCCAGGAGAAGGTTATATGTACCCTGATGTGAGTTTTTGCTTTGGGGCTCACTTTGGGAAGAGTTGTGTGATTTGGCCAGATGAGACTCTGGGCAGCCATTGAACCCTCTGGCTTTGAAAATCCAGATGTTGGCACTTCTCTCTCTGGTGACTAACTAGGTATGGATGTAATGATCAGATGGCTGGAAGCCTGTCTGCTGATCTGTTTCTTTGTCTGCTTGTAACTTCTGTTTGTATTCTCTGAAGTTCAGGGTGCTGACTTTTCCCCCTGAATTAGGTAAATGATATATGTTTGATTAAAGTAAGTTTATTAACCCATTAAGTTGCTTTCCTTTTGAAAGGCAGATTGAAGAACCTGTGCTAGCAGCCATCCTGGGTATGCTAGGGTGCTGCTGTTGTAGAACAGTCCCAGAATGCAATGGGATGCTCAGTTCAGTAGCCTAAGGGCTGGCCTTAGGCTGTATTCTCAGGAGGGACTGAAGAGACCAGAGGTGAGAAAACCTTGCAGCAACTGTACTTTATTTCCTCCTGGTGCTCCTTATATACTGTAAAGGCAACATGATTCAAGCACGATCTCCTCATGCACAGGGAATACGGACCAATGGAAGAGGGCCTAACCAGTCATGTCAGCTGCTGCTCATCAAGCAAGTGGTCTCATAGGAGACTTCCTTGTGAGCCAGCAACTGGGCTGTGACCCTCAGCACTTCCTTATCTCTTACCGCACAGGGAGACCCCAAAACCAAGAGGCCCCAAGGCAATTCCTGATTTCCCATGGGACAAAGGTGCTTTTGTCCTCTACACCAGAACCCCTGAAAACATCAGCAAGGCCCTCTTCCAGGATTTCTGTAAACATAGAACAAGAAAATCCTCCTTCAGGGCTTCTGAACCAACAGCAAGGTTCCAGGACCTCTGCAACAGCAGCACTGTCCTTCACCAGCAGATGAATCTGGCAAAACAACATTAAAACAGACAGACAAAATTTTGGGATCATAGCCATGCCTCCTCAGTTCTTGGCAGCTCCAGGTGGCAGTTCTCAAAAGTCGTGGACAGTTCCAACTGGCCCCCAGCAGTCTCTCTCACAGCAACTCTGGCCCTCGGCAATTCTCCTCTTTCTCTGCCTCCATGATACTATTTCCCAAAAGTCCTTCTGGCCTCCTCTGCTTGGGCCTTCTCTCTGCTTGGGCTTCTCTCTGCTTGGGCTTCTCTCTAAATCCACGGTACCAGCTCCTCCTAGTTCAGTCCTTTCTCTTCACGTCAACAAGTCCATCCCACAAGTGGGATTCACAAGCTCTGGGTTTTAACACTCAACCCCAAAACCAAGCCAATACAGGGGATCTTTAAATTCCATTACCATTACACAGGGTTTAAGTGATTTGCGCAGCATCACACAGCTAGTGAGTGTCTAAGGCTAAATTTGAACTCAGTAAGATAAGTTTTGATGGCTTCAGACCCTGTACTCTATTCACTATGGTGTCACCTGGTTTTTCTTCACATCAAGCCTAAATCTGCCCTTTTGCCCCATTGATTCTAGTTCTGTCCTCCAGAATCAAACAAAACAAATCTAATCTTTCTACCACATGGTAATCCTTCAGTTACATAAAGACATCTATTATATTCCTCCTGTGTTTCCTCCAGTTTCTTTAGGTGATGCTTATATAGCAAATTTCCAGTCCCTTCAGTATTGAGGATGCCCTCCTCTGGAAGCTCTCCAGCTTATCAATGGCCTTCTGTGGCAATTAGAACAAAACAAAATAATTCTGATGAGGTTGGACCAGGGTAGAGTATACTAGGAATGTTATCTCTTCATTCTAAATGACTCTTATTGCAACCTATTCTTCTATCTACTATATCACAATGTTGACTCATATTGAGGATGTCTGGCCTCAAGCTCTTTGTAACATTTTCATATTTTTCATTTGTAACAGTTCATCAACTATTGTCTACCCATACTTCCATCCTGTTGTATTTATGCAATTGATTTTTAATCTTAATTATTTCATTATATTCTGTACCACAATTTCTTCAGTCATTCCTCAGTGGATGGGCATTCAATTTGTTTCCAGTTTTTTTGTTTTTGTTTTTTTGTTTTTGTTCCCAACAAAAGTGCTGCTAAAAAGTTTATATGTGGTCTTTTCCTTCTTTTTAGTTTTTTAACCTCTTTGGTACATAAGCCCAATCATGGGGTCAGTGAGTAAAAGAGGAAAGACAGTTTAAACGTTTTCCTATTATAATTGGAAAATAGCCCATAAAATGAATGGATCAATTCTAAGCTCTACCAACAGCACAGTCAATGTGACTGTCTTCTCCCATCCCACTGACATTAACTGTTTCCAGTGTGAGGGGAAAACCTCAAAATCAGTCCAATTTGTATCCTTACTCATTTTCTGCTACTTTCCTACACATATTAATAGATCATATTTATACCATACAGTGCACTTGCCTCACAACAACCTTTGAAGCAGCAACAACAACAGCAACTTACATTATAAAGTAGCTTATATTTTATCCTACAACAACCTGATGAGTTGAGATAATATTCTTATGCCATTTTACAGATAAGGAAACTGAGGTTGAGAGAGGTTAAGTGACTTCCCCACAGTCCCTCCTAATTATCAGAGCTAGTACTCAAACCCAATGTACCGTATGAACAAATAGAAGCAGCGCTAGACAAGACAAAGGCTAGAAGAACAGTTGGAACAAGCCAAGTAGATATAGAGGAAATCTGTTTTGGAGGTAATACAGTCTAAAAGCATCAAGGGGTTCCTTCCTTCCTTCCTTCCTTCCATCCTTCCTTCCTTATTTCACCTTATCTGATTGATCTCTGAGGTCTTTTCAGTTCTAAAATTCTATAAAATTCCAACATTATATTGTATCATGAATCAAACCCAAACTAAAAAGACATACTATTGATTTTTATGCTAAGGGATAACTCCCTCGGAAAATAAAATAAATTATTCTGTGCGAGGGATGGAAGTAATTCCAAGTTGTTTCCAAATGCAGATGATCTTTCATTTTTATTAACTAGTCAACACACAGTTTAAAACCCATCAATCTTACAATGTATTCAAATGATCAAAATTGCAAGTTGAATGAGAAAGGGAAGAAACTAGTGAGGCTTGGATACCTGATATACAAGTCTGACTTCAGTTGTTCTGTTGATTTCAAGTAATTTTATGCATGATAAATTTAGTATGCATTTTGTCACCACTCATAAGAAAATGCCTATTCTTTCTAAAACTTATTTGTAGGCATAGACTTTCCACTCTTATTATTATTAGTCTTTAAAGTTGTACATGCTAGTTAATTTCATTATCTTCAATAAAATGTTTTAATTAAATATAGTTAAGAGTAATTGAGGTTTCTGGAAGAAAAAAACCCTATGAATTATTTCTGGTATCATTTGAATTTAGCTTAGCAGATTTCTTAGCAACTTGCATTGATTTTAAAGGCCCGCCCCTGTGTTTAATAACATCTGACTGATACAAACAGGTTGAGAAAAATAACACTATACAAATGTCATCTATTATTTCATTCAGTGAATTCTATCAGTAAATGTTAGGAAGCAGAAGGAAGAAGTGGACCTTTATACTTCTAAACTTGATAGTTGGCCTGATGTTTCACATCCTTGTTTCACAAAATATACAAACTTCCAACTTCAACTTCTTTTTTTAAATAATTTTTTTAAATTGATGTCTTTTGTTTTGTTGTTATTGTTTTTGTTTTTTACATCACCAAAATTTCCCCTGCAATTCCTCTCTGTAACTTTCCCAGATAATCATCCCATAGAACAAATAGTATTTCAAATTCAATTTCAAGTTGTATTGGAAACAAGATTGACTTTTTATGGTTTATATTTATTTTGTTACAGCCTTTGATAACTTGCTGATTTCCAGGATATCTTGCAAGAATTGTAACCAGAGTTATAGCTAGCTCAAGTGATTCAGTGGCTTCAGTTTTAACAGCTTATGATTGCAACACAAGACTTTTGGGACTCAGTTTGGCATCTAAAGCTCTTCACAACCTGGTCCCTTCCTACATTTTCAGTCTTCTTATACTTTATCCCACTCCATTAAGTAACTACATTAGCCCATTTGCTGTTCCTCAAGCATGACACTCCATCTCTTGTCTCTGTTTTTGTACTGATTGTCCGTCATGCCTGGAATGCTTTTCCTCTTCACTTCTGCCTCTTAGTTTCCTGGGTATCTGTCAAGATTCAGCTCAAATCCCATATTCTACAAACAGCCTTTCCCAGTTTCTTCCCCTGCCTTCTCCTGAGATTACCTTCCAGCTGCTCTGAATACATGTATTAGGTTCACATATTACTTAAATCTTGTCTTCTCCATTAGAAAATAAATTCCTTGAGGATAATCAGTGTTTTTGACTTTCTATCTATCCTCAGTACTTAGTAGAGTGCAAGACATATGTATATATAAGTATTTAATAAATGCCTCTTGACTGACTGGCTGACTGAAGATTATGAAAGGTACAGAACAAAATAGGGCAGAGATTTGTACCTTGATTCAAAGCACTAAGGTTTTTTATTTTTCCTATCTCTGCACTGAGTAGGAAGAGAGTTTTGATTTGGTTTTGATATTTTCAAAAATTCTTAGAAGCTAGAAGAACTAGGCAAAACTCAGGACCATTTACCCTACGCTATGGCATCAAGATTCAGGTAGCTTAGAGTGGTGGGCATTTCAATCAAGTTTTTGGCCTTAGAGTTGAAAGGCAGAATAGAGGCATGGACTGAAGGGATATCAATCCCCTGCTCCACAGACCCTGCCTCTAGTGAGAGGAGGAAATATGATCTAGGGAACAAACCCCATACCCTCCAAATTATAAAAGGGGAGGGTTACTATCTCAAATATATATCTAAACTCCTCCTCACATCACCCTCTGATAATTGTCCAAATATAATTCTATGCCCCATTGATAATTTTGAAACAAATATCTAGCTAAAAGAGATTGCTTAGTTGGTATTTACATCTCCAAATTAAGGCATTAACAAGTCACTTGAGATTCAGTCTTATACTTTATTTTGTACCTTATTTTTTTGTCATCTTGCTTTTCTGTATCTCAGTTTTCTCTTTTGTAACATGAGCATAGTAATTTCTATTATGTGATTCAAACTGGAAGACATTTGTGTGAAAATTCCTCAAACTTTTTGTTTTCTGCAAAAGACAAAATGTTTTGCATCTGTTAAAACCAAAGGTTTGAGGCATCATGAATATTGCTTTTAAAAATATGATCAGTTGAGGGGGCGGAGCTAAGATGGCGGAGAGTAAGCAGTAACCTGAACAAGCTCCCAAAGAATTTCGTCCTTGGGAACTAAAAAGTAAATTCGAGCGGATTTAAGAGTGACAGAGCCCATTGTGAGACGGAGAGTGACAGATTCCCAGCCC
>JAQQSV010017014.1:0-11704 GCA_028646515.1 Pseudochirops corinnae
TAATTTTGACGGAATTATTCTCTTGAGTATGCTTTTTTCTTTTTCCATCTGGCAAAGTCAACTTTTTAAGGCATTCTTCTTCTCATTGACTTTTTGGGCCTCTTTTGTCATTTGAGTTAATCTGTTTTTTAGGATGTTAATTTCTTCAGTCAGATTGCAGACTCTCTTTTCATAATTTTCTTGCCACATTCTTATTTCTTCTCCCAATTTTTCTTCCACTTCTCTCATTTGGTTTTCAAAATCCTTCTTCAGCTGATCTCTAGCTTTGAGACAATCTTCATGATTATTTGAAGCCCCTGGTGGGGGAGCTCTGGCTGTGCTGTCCTCCTGCAGCTCTCTGCCTTGGTCTTTCTTTTCTTCAAAGAAGGAATCTAGGGTTTGGTTGCTGTTCTTACCCTGCTTCTTATGCTTATTCTTATTCATGGTTGGTCAGTCTGTGCTTTTTTTTTTTAATCTCTGTGGAGCTCTGCTTCCAGAGGGGAAAGCTCTGTCCCAAATTGCTGGGGTCCTCCCAGCTGCCAGAGTTCTTAGGAGGTTCCTGGGTCCCTCCACCACTTCTGGCTGACTCAATAAAAACAGACCACAGGACCAAAGCCCAAGACCACTATCCAGATCCAGGCCGCTCAATGTGACAGTACTTGGCCTCTGAATGATCGCTTGGTCCTCCTGCAGTCTACAGGCCAAGAGCCCTGAAGCAGCAATGCGGAGGCGGGTGCAGAACCTCCACCTTTCCCTTCTCAGCCCTGGAGGCATTTCAGGCAAACTGCTTTTCTCTCACAACCTTGTAAGCCCCACTGACCAAGTTCTGGATCCTGCCACAGCTGCCGCCAATCTGCTCACCCTAAGCTCCACCAGGGCTCGGCTCCTCTGGTCCAGCTGCCCCCGGGACACAGTTGAGGTTTCAGGCCAGGCTGGTTTCAGTTCACAGTGCTGATATGGTTCCTCATAGCTGAGCTGACTTTAGTGGAAAGTATATTTGTGTGCATTTTGGAGTTCTAGAATTAGTTTAGAGTCATATTTTATGGGTATTTTGGGGTGGCTATGTGAAAGCTGTAATATGTTGCTGCTCTTACACCGCCATCTTGGCTCAGCCCCCAGTTTAGGCCACTTTCTTCACTCCTATCTTACGTCCATGAAGTTTCTACTTAACTAGTTCCTGGCCACTTCACTGTTTAAGGAGCTGCTTTCTTAATTGTAATGTTTTTCTAATCTCACAATTTTGTTTTTAAAGGAAGTGTTGATTTTATCTTCTACTTCTCTAAACCAGATTTCAAAGTTCTTTTTGGGCTCATCTAGGAACACTTTGTCTGCCTTAGATCAGTTCATAATCCCTGTTAAGGCTTCAGCTGTGGCGGCACAGTCAATATCAATACTGTCTCATTCCAAATTTGATTCCTCTCTCTCACAGTAATAGGATTCCACAGTCTTTATCTTTGTAACCTGCTTTTTTCCCATTTTGAGGCAGGACTTTAGCCATGCCTTTCCTCTAGGATTACCAAACCTTTGCTGCTTAAATTATTCCACTGGGGCAATAATTACTATGTTTTCAGGGTCAGAGTAGCATATTAGAGCAGCCAGGGTTCACTTTGCCATCCTGATCCCTGGAAGTTCAGAAAGGGGATTTAAAATTTCTAGACTGTGGATGGGTAGTCCCAGCAGTAGCTGCTGCCCCTGCCACAGGCCATGCCTTTCGTCTCTTATCCAAGTCCCCCTGAGGTGACAGGCCTGGGAATGGCTCTTGTGGTTGGCCTCATTTGGGCCTCTTGACACGCGGCCACTATAGAGTGCCAACGGGGAGTTGTTTTCTTCAGTGATTTTTTTGTACATAATTTTCCTACTTTTTGTGCTTCTTTTTCCAATGTGCTTACTCTTTCTTCATGATTTTCTGGCATAACTCTAATTTCTTTTTCCCGTTTTTCTTCTACCTTTCTCATTTGATTCTTAAAATCCTTTTGGAGTTCTTACAATTCTTTTGGGGTCTGAAACCAATTCATATTTTTCTTTGAGGCTTTGTGTTTACTCATTTTGCCATTGCTGTCCTCTTCTGAATCTGTGTTTTGATTTTCTCTGTTGCCATATTGTCTTTCTGTTATCTGTCTTTTTTGTTTTGATTTGTCTTTCTTATTTCCTAGTCTATTTGAAGACTTTTTTATTTAAATTTTATTTCAAACTGAAATACCAGAATATAAATACAGAATAGAGAAAAGAAAAAAAAATCATAAACTTAAATTTTGGAATATAAATACAAAGTAAAAAAAGAAAAATAAAACATGACATGTGCATTACAGAACATGAGAGGATTCAAAATACATAATGATAAACTTTAATTTCAAAAAAGCCTTATGATAAATGCTGCATTGAGAGCTGTCCATCTTTTCTTTACTTCCTTGTTAGTTTTCTTTTGTTCTCTACTATGTACTTTTTACTTTGTTCTTTTTTGCCCCAATTCCAACCCCCTCAAGAAGGCTACAATTAAGTGCAAATATATTTCTGTACAAATGTAGATATATACAACATACACACACACACACATACACACACATACAGATTTTTCCCATATATGCATACACATATACATACATACATACATATAATTTCCCTAACAAATGCTACTCCTGATCTTTGTTTTTATGTTTGTGCATATCTCTTACTTCCTATCACTCCTGACTCCTCTACTTTACTTCTACCTGCTACCTTGCCCTTCTATTACTTAACTTATTCCATCCCAAGGATCCCTCCCTTATACTGCCATTTCCATAAATCTAAAAAGCCTTCTATATCTTCCATTAACCTATTCCCTCACCTTCCCTTCTAGAGACTCCTTCTTTGGCTTTTTCCCTTCCCTGTTCCTTTACTTTTTTGTTTATTCTGAATTGAGAAGAATTTTATACTCTTCTACATATATTTGTATTATTTTCTCTTGAATCCATTCCCAATCAAAGTACTTTCTAAGAACTAAGAGACCTCTTCCATCATCTAATTTCTCTGTGTTAGTTCTCACTCTTACACATCATTTGTATAAAATAATTACTCTTTTCAGCTGTTCTTAAATGGTTTTGCTTTTTAAAGTCATATCATACTCAGGTTTATCCCAATCTTTCTTATGAGCTACCCAATTACTAATGAAAATCTTAGACATACATTCTACATGTATAAAAAGTAAATGACTTGTCCTTATGGAATCCCTTGTAATCAGTCTTTAGTATTTTCTTTGTTACACTTGGCTCTTATACATCAAATCTATCATGTTTGGCAGATATTTTTAACAAGCCTTGAAATTCTGACAGTTGATCAAATATCCATTATTTTTTTTCTTTCAAAAATACACTTAACTTTGCTGGATATGATATTTTCAGTCAAAGCCCCAGTTTTTTTGCTCTTTGATAAATAGTGTTCCAAGACCTGCAGTTCTTTAAAGTCTCTACTGCTGGGTCTTGTGTTATTCTCACCATGGTATCATCATATTTAAATTGTTTTTTTTTTTCTTTCAGCTACTAACAATTTATCCTTGAGCTGATGTTTTCAGGATTTGACTATAATAATCCTATGAGTTTTCCTCATACTACACATTTAAAGTGGTGATCAAGTGTTTTTCATTGTTTTTTTTTCTATTTCTACTGTCCCTCCATGTTCTAATGCTTCAGTACAATTTTCATTAATTGTTTCTGCTACTATGATATCAAGATTCTTTTTTTAAAAATAACTTTTAAATAGTCTGATTATTCTTATGGTTTTTTAAAAGAATTTATTTATTCATTTTTTGTTTTCAGCTTTCATTTCCATAAGATTTTGAGTTCCAAATTTGCTCCCCATCTCTCCCCTAACTCCCATCCCAATATGGCATGCATACTGATCACCCCTTCCCCTAGTCTGCCTTCCCTTCTATCCCCTGCCACTCCCCCACTTCTTACTCTCTTTGCCCTTACTTTCTTGTAGGGCAAAATAGAATTCTATATCCCATTGCCTGTATATCTTATTTCTTGGTTGCATGTAAAAACAATTTTTAATGTTTGTTTTTAAAACTTTGAGTATCCAATTTTCTCCCTTCTTCTTTCCTTACCCACCACCAATAATGGCAAGTAAGGAAGTAGCTAACACCTTGTTTCAGTTATTTAATTATTTAGCACCTTGTTTCAGTTCAAGTTTCTTTCCCATGATCATATCTAGTATTTTGTTAAGAAACACAACTTGTGAACTCCTGTTGCTTATGCAAGAGGAAGCGGAGGAGCTAATGACCATATATAAGAGAGGCCCAGCCTGGAGAGAACAGAATTGAGAACAGAACTCATGGCGGAAGAACTGCAAAGAGAGAAGAACTGAGAGCTGAGCAGAACTGAGAAAAACTGAGATGCAGAACTTGTGGTGTCAGAGTTAAGAAGGAGAAAACTTATGGTATGCCAGCACTCTATGTTTGTCTCTTCTGCCTGTGTTGATATTTTTTGTGATACTTTTGATCAGAAGACCTGAGACCTTACTGAAAGCCCTGCAAGAGGATTTTTTGGTTGTCTGTTTACAGAAGTCTGGGAGGAGGGTTTTGGAGGTCCTGGGACTTTAGTGATGATTTGTTTTGACCTCTTGGATATTGTTTGTGGGTCTGTGTTGATTTCTGTGCTGGTGGTGCCAGCAATGGGTATGAATGCTGTTTTCACTCTGTTAAACTTTGTCTTCCCAGAGACAAGAACTGTGAAGGACTTGAGATGGACTGGACCACTTCAGTGAACTTCATTGTGAAATAGGAACTGGATGAGGAACTGGACAAGAAGGAGTGTGAGGACCTGGACAAGGAGCTGAGAGCTATCTGCCTTTGAATCCAGATGACAGTTGAATAAATTTGGGCAGGATCTGGGACCATGGAAGAGTAACCATAAAAGCTGAGAGACAGCCACAAGTCAATATGAAAGAAGACTTTACTTGGATACTGTGTATTGATTGAGATCATGATGTACTGTGACCTAGGGTTGAAGAACTTTGACCTTTCCACTGTGTCCCTTATGGAGGCCTGCTCCTTAAGGATTGTTGGGCCAAGGACTTAGTGAATGATATCTTTTGCTTAAAATTATGTGGCCACTTTGGTGAAAATTAGGTGGCCATACTTAGGGAAGGAATGACATACATCCTAAAGTGGGTATCTTGCCCTACAGGAGAGTAGAGGGGATGGGAATGAGAGGGGAGAGTATAGAGAGGAGGGCAGGGTTGGAGGAGAGGGATGTTAGACGCACATACTTCAGTAAAGGGACAGGGACAAAGTAGAGAACAGAACAAGGCAGGGAGGGGGTGGGATAGGATGGAGGGAAATACAGTCAGTGTTACACAATGTGTTCATTGTGGAGATGTTCTGTGTGGTTGTACGGCCTGTATGGAATTACCTGACTTTCCATTGGGGATGGGTGACAAAGAAGGACTGGAATGAATCCAGAATTTAATGTTCTAAAATCAAAAGAGAAATAAATTAATGAATGAATGAATGGATAGATAGATAAATAAATCAAAAGCAACTAAATGAATGAATGAATAGGTTAATGAATAAACAAATAAACAAACTAACAAAAAAATAAATATTATTCTCATCATCATCATTATTATTATTTACATGCAACTTGGAAATAAGATATACAGGCACTGGGATAGGTAGATCCATCTTACTCTACCAGAAAGTCAGAGGGGTGATGGGGGAGGATATAGGAGAGAACAAATTGGTGGATAGGGTATACAGAGGGATTGCTATTTTGGGGTGGTGGGTAGGGGAAAGATGGGGAGAAAATCTATAACTCAAAATCACATGGAAATCAATGATGTAAACCAAAAAAGAAAAAAGAAAAAATTAGGTGTCCATTTTAGTGATAACTTGTCATGCTGTAATATAGTGAATACTGTACTTTGATTTCTGTCAGTGATTTGTCTTAGTTTTTTACTGAATAGATAGAGAGTTCACAAAACTATGTAATCAGAATCTTGAAGATGTTCACAGCAGCAGTCCTCTGGAAAGGACTGCACATGCTTGACTTTACACCCCATTGAGAAGACAAGGAATTCAATATAGGTCATACATGGGTAGTTATGCAATCATTTCCATAGCAGTCATATTGCGAAAGACTGAACTATATTTCCCTCCATCCTACCCCGCCTCCCAATTTATTCTATTTTCTCCTTTTACCCTGTCCCTTTTCAAAAGTGTTTGCTTCTGACTATCTGCTCCCCCAATCTTCTCTCCCTTCTATCACCTCCCCTGCCCCTTATCCCCTTTCCTCCTCCTTTCCTGTGGGGTAAGATACCCAATTGATTGTGCATGTTATTCCATCCTTAAACCAAATTCAAAGAGAGTAAGGTTGACTCATTCCCTTTTACTTCCCTGCTCTTCCCCTCCATTGTACCAACTTTCTTTTGCCTCTTTTACATGGGACAATTTATCCTATTCTAGCTTGTCTCTTTATCCTTGCCTCCATATACTCCTCTCCCACCCCTTAATTTCATTTTTAGATATCATCCCTTCATATGCATGTTTTCTTTTCTCGATCTGTTCTCCACATCAGTTATTTCTCTTTTTTCTACTTTTTCTTTTAATTTTTTTTCATTCTTCATATTTCTTGATCTCATAACTTTGTTGGCTTCATCTTCTCCAATTCTAATTTTCAAGGAGGAATATTCTTTCTTAAGATTCTGGATCTCTTTTTCTAATTGGTTAACTTTCTTTTCATAATCTTGTTTTTCTTAAATTAACATATTTTTTTTAAATTTTTTCCTCCATCTCTCTCTTCCAATTTTTTTAAAGTCTCTTTTTAAGTTCTTCTCTAAAGTTTTTTGAGCAAGTGACCATTTGATGTTGCTCTTTGGGGTAGAAGAGGGTCTTTTTGCTTCAATATCACCCTCTGAAGATGAACCCTGGTCTTCTCTATTCCCGTAACAACTTTCTATAGTTGGATTCTTTCTCCTTTGCCTGTGTTATTTTTTTTTAAGTAATAGCTCAATTTTGTGATCACCTGATGCCTCTTGCCCTAGATCTTCAGTTCTCACCTCTTTCCTGGAACCAAAGCCAAATCTTCAGCTCCCTCTAAGAGCCCACACTCAGGGGTATTCTGCCCCGTTGTTTCTGCACTTACCCAGTGTGGGTTGGTTCCTTCTTGCCCAAGCTGCTCTCTGCAGCACAGCTGGCATGGTATTACTTGTCAGCAGAAGTTCCCCCAATATTCCTTGGCTCAGATGCCCAACTCTCCTCATTATCCCCAGGTATGAATTCCCCATAATTCATATCCTGTGGCCAAGCCAACTAACCACAGGACTTGCTGCTTATTGTTTAAGTAGTCCTTAGATGAATATGTTTGCTTTTCATAGTGACCTCCTGAAATTTTTCTTCTGATCTCCTCAAATTGTTCCAGAAGACACCTGTTGTGACCCAATTCTTATTTATTTTGAACCCTTCCCCTCATGTTGTTTGTTATTTTTTTTCTTTTTTTTGTGGGAGGAAACCTTGAGAACTTGGAATCTTCTAACCCACTCCACCATCTTCCTAAACTTTTCTCTATTTAGTGACTTTTAAAGTAAAATTCTTATTCTGGGGCACAGGCATAACTGTCTCAAGTTTTTCTGTGCCTGGGGCTATATGCCTGGCCACTGGCCTATTGTGCCCAGGTTCTGGACCTAGAGACTCACCTACTTTGCTTTAGCCTTTGGGACTGGCAGCTCACTCACTATATTGGGGCTTCTGTGCCTGGTTATTTGCCTTCTGAACTGGGTCTAGGAGCCTCACATCTGGCATGCAGTGCTGTTTACCTGCTATGACTGACCTGTGGGACCAGGTTGTGCACCTATGCTGAGTTTATAGGTCTCTCTCTGGTTTGCTAAAAAACTGCCAGTGCTGAGCTGTTTTCTCCCTTTACCCAAATGCGACAGACCTTTCTTACAATACTTTTGCCTTTGCTTCAGCTGAAAAATTGTTTCATCTCATTCTTTTGTGGGTTCTGCTGCTCAAGAATTCATTTTGAGGCATTATTTAAAGTGGTTTTAAAATGAAATTTTGGAAAGCTTAGGAAAGTCCCTGCTTTTCTATTGCCATCTTGCCTCAGTCTCTCTAATATTTTCTTAGTGTTCTACTACAATAAATATACAGAACTTTTGCAGGTATAAAATATTTGTGCCTTCAATCAATGAAAATTTTTTAAAAATGAATTTTATTTTTTTACCAGACTTAGGATAGTTCTTTGGAAATATGAAATCACCAGAAACCTTAGGAAAATGTGCAGCTTTGTCTCATCCCTTAGCTACATCATTCCCTACATATCCCCAGCTCCTATTTTGCCCAATGCTCAAACCAACTTTTTCTTTATTGAAGCAAATTTACTATAGAAACTAGTGTAAATCAGTTAGAATGATTCTGAAGGAGGAAAACTGCTTTCTTGTAATTATTACAACAATTAACTTCTTCAGAACTGTGGGCTACTTATAAGTTCAGGGTCACAGTGATATCAGTTCCAATAATCATATTTTACTTACCCGAATGAATAAGGGTTCACAAAATGAATGCTTAAGAGTTGAAATTCTATGAATAATGAATTGCTTTTGTTAAATACCATGTTCTAGATAGAGTTGTTGTAGAGATTCATACTAAAGTGAAACAGCCCCTACCATAAAGGTGCATTTATTTAAGAGGAGGGGAGGAAACATAAATGGGAACCACGGGGATGAAATGTTGAAGAGTAATAGGAATGGTGAATTGATCTACCATGCAATCAATTAGCATTTCTTTTCCTAAAACAACTTTAGCATGGTGGTATAGATATGACAAATGAATGGAAAGAAAGATGTAGAAAGGGTAGGAGTCAGTCTTGGGCCATATGGTAATATAATCACAGTGAATAACTAGAAAGCATGAGAAGCAGACTATTATGAGGGGAAGAGAACTTGGTGTGGGACCTGCCAGAAATAGTCTAGCCAAGTTTTAATTCATTCATTCATTCATTCCCTCACCAATTAAGCTATTTTAGTTGCAGTGAGAGTAATCCAAAATTTTGTGGGTTAGCTATGTTTCTAAATTGAGATTTGTTTGAATAAATTAATGTTTAAATAAGAACACAGTACATAAATAACAAAAAAGGCAAGGAAGTCAATGTTTGGGGGTGAGAAGACAAAGCTTTTGATAATATGTACCCTTCTTATGTTAGGTTCTATTTTTACCTAACATGAATGGAAGAAGTACATGTTCTGACATGTACATGAGCATATGTGTATGTACATGGGTGTATGTGGGTATATGGAGACAGACAGACAGACAGACAGAAAGAGAAGGAAGAGCTATAGGAGTCTGGCATTACTTTTGAGCTTCCCTTGATCATCTGTGTTGGTAATCCCATTCATCATGCATTGCCCCAGTTATGTCTCCTAGTACATGATACTGAACTCTTGGAGAACTTGAGAGCTGAGAACACTAAATGGATGTGGTCAATAGTGATGATGACTATGCTTCACACGCTCACTAAAAACTTTGTCCTTGATGTCACTTTCAGAGTCATTTATTTTGCCTTAGGCCATGTTAAATCCAGAGACCAAGGAACCCTGGCATGTAAGGACAAATAGTTCAGATATCAGCAATGAAATAAAACTGCACAACATCATTCAATGAGAAATGAGATAGTTTGCTTGAGCAAAGTGGAAATCTATAAGAGGAAACTAGAAACCTTTGGTAAGTTGAAACAGAGTATATTGATGATATGACAGTTGATATTCATTTCTACATTGAATATTGATGATTCAATATAATATCAAGGATATTATGCAATGGAGATGTTCTAATGAATGGAATAGAAAGTAATGTCAAAATACCTATTTTATTGTTTTGTCTTCCAATTTACTCATGGAGTGAATTAATGTACATTTCTAATCTTTTCTGACCCTCAGTAGAGCTGGCAGGACTTTAGAAACTATCTAGCAAGACCAGATTCCTTATTTTACAAATCAAAAGAGAAGCAAACAAACTGAGACCCCAGGAAATTAAGAGACTGATTCATGTACACACAGGTGCTAGATTTCAAGTTGGAGGATCTGAGTTCAAATCCCAGTTCTTTCACTTAAAAGACTTATGACCAGCAGCAAGTCACTACCCTTAACATTACTTTCCTCATTTGTAAATTGAAAGAACTGTTCTAGGTGAATGTAATGGTTGCTTCTTCTTCTAAATATAGGCTCTAATATGGAAGAGTCTGGATATGAATCCAGATTCTTTGACTCAGATGTAGGACTCTTTCCCCTGAAATATACTATATCCCATCATGTCTATCCTGCCTACTGCACAGAATTTTTGTAAGATTTCACCAAGATTTTATGTGTGAAAGTACTTTGGGAATGCAAAGTGATTTATAAATAACAGATACTTCTATTTACAAGGCTCAGAATGAAAATAATATGTTGATGTGATTGGTGTTTGGAGGTTATCTTGTTAGGATGAGAAAAGACATTAAAAGTGGGTACATTTGAAGAATGACAGGGAGAAGCCCCAGAAAATCAGACACAAAGTAAAGCTGTCTTTAATTGCTTTGCTTTTCTAAAATCCTATTCATTTCTCACTCAAAAGGACATATTTTCTCTTTTTCATGATAAAATTCCTACAAAGATTCAGGTGGGGAAAACGTCACAAGAGTTTCATTTGAAGGGTTGAACTAGCTAAGGTTCCCTGGGAAATTTTATTATGCAATGTGAAATAAAATTTTTAACCTGTATTGTAAAGAGTTCACAGCCCCCTCATGAATTTACTTGATCTGAGCCATTTTCCTGGCTCTGGCAGTATAAAATTAACTAATAGGGGAGACAAAAATCCAAAATTTTACTGACCTCCCAAAATCTCCTTGGACTCCTTCACAGAATTGTTTGAATGTTGATCTTCACCTTGACAATGGATGCAAGGTCCAAATGAGGTTTTTCAGGGCACAGAAATTTTCTAGGGAAA
Source organism: Pseudochirops corinnae (assembly GCA_028646515.1). NCBI lineage: Eukaryota > Metazoa > Chordata > Mammalia > Diprotodontia > Pseudocheiridae > Pseudochirops > Pseudochirops corinnae. The sequence continues at coordinate 10,934 of JAQQSV010017014.1, forward strand.
ACAGCAAGAAATTCTACTCCTAATAAATGGCAGTGCAAACTGAACTTAAATCTGATGATCAGAGTAGTCTTGAAGCATGGAATCATGTTGAAATGACATGACTTGATGAGTCTTAACAAAGCGACCACAGAGTCCAAATTAAAAGTTTTAAGGAGCTTTAATTTACCAGCTGGGGCTACTTTTAAAGGGGGAGGAGCCACGAGTTTAGAGATGTAGAATCTTTTATACATTTCATTAGGTTTGTGTATCTAACTAACATCATTTGTTGCTAAGCAATTTGTCATATAGATGCAAGCAAGTGGTTACAAAGGAAAACGGAGGGGGTAAGCTAAGGGAAAGATAGATTATCCTAGGCCAGCCTCCCAGGTACAGAGAAATTGGTTTAGAGAGGCTTCCCAGCCTCCCAGGTACAGATAAATCACTCTAGAGAGGCTTCCCAGATTTATAGAGTGTCACTTGGCTAATTATCATAGAGTTTCACTTGGCTGTATACCATAGAGTTTCACCAGGCTGACCACTAACTTCAGAAAATATTTCTTAACTATTTCTAGACCATAACATTCCTCCTTTTTATTTAGGAAAGAATCAAATCATAGATTCTTGGTTATTCATGGGTGTGTAGTGTGTACGCAGAACCAATAACTTAATAGACTGGACCTGTTTACGTGCGTAACTTAGTAGGGCATTTAATAAGGCAAGGGGCAACGAGGAGACTCAGGAATAGAAGGGAAAGGGGGCCAGCTAATGTTGTAACAAGGGAGTTCAGTCAGG
>JAQQSV010017015.1:0-11704 GCA_028646515.1 Pseudochirops corinnae
GGAGAAAATTGTGACATATCACTAGCAGAAGATTATACTCAGTAATGGGACATTGAAATGTAGAGATTCAACCTCTCATTTTGGCCATTCTAATTTCCATAAGCCCTCGTTCTCCCCCCACCATCCCCACCCCCACTAATGGCCAGCCAACCCCAAACAAAATCACGCATCTATTTTTCATATCAGGGTTTTGAAGTGGAATCAAAATTCGACGGCTTGCATTTTCATGTTTTTCTTCCCGTTGTGCACAGTGCTGAGAGGTCATGAAAATCCCAAGGGTCTTGGATCCTAACCCAGTCACACTTGAACCACACACTAAGAATTCTGCTCTTGACTCAATGGGTCCAAGGGCAGGACTTTACATATAACCCTACAGGTTTTTAACTTCTTTGACACAGTCCAGTGTCCTAGGCTGCTGGGTTCTTTTTGGATCCAGACTTGGTCAATTAAGAGATCAGTGATCTACACAATGACCAGCACTTGCCCTGCAGCTGAAGTCCCCCCCAAATAGAATGAGAGCTCCTTGGGAGCAGGGACTCATCTGCTTGCCCACCTGGATTCCAGAGCATAGCATAGTGTTTGGTATACAGTAAGTACTTAATAAATGCTGTTTTGTTCATTTGTTTACTCATTCAGTATGCTAAAAAATATCGAACTGAAAAAGACCAGAGACAGTGGTGCTCTGGTGAAGGAAATACTGAGTTAGGAGACCTAACAAAGCACCTCCCCTCCCTGGGCCTTCGTTTCCTCCTCTGTAAAACGACTAGATGGTCTCTGAGGTCCTTTCCAGCCATAGATTTATGATGCCATGTATAACAACAACAATAACAACACAGTAACATTTATATAGTGCCTACTATGTACTAAGTGCTTTACAATGCTTATCTCATTTGATCCTCACAACAACCCCAGAAGAAGGTGCTAATATTATCCCCATTTCTTTACAGATGAGGAAACTGAGGCAAACAAGATTAAGTGACTTGTCCAGGGTCACACAGCTAGTAAGTGTCTGAGGCTGGACTTAAACTCAGGACTTCCTAACTCTAGGCCTAGTGTTCTATCTTAGCTGCCCATGTGACCTTGGGCAAATCACTTCCCCTCCCTGGGCCTCAGTTTCCTCATCTGCAAAATGTAGGAGCTGAACTAGATGGCCTTTGAGATCCCTTCTAGTTCTAAATTTTTTTACCCTAAGATGCTATGAACTCACTGTGCAACTTTGGGCAAGTCACATAACCTTTTTGAGCTTCAATTTCCCTGTATTAAAAATGAGAAGGTTTTTCCTAAAACTCACGTCTGACCATATCATTTCCCTCCCCCGATAACTTCCAGTGGCTCCCTACCTCTTGAATCAAATATAAACCTATATTTAAACTCTTTCCAACCTTGTCCCATACTATTTTTCCAGGCCTGTTACATATCACTCCCCTCCAGGCACTCTAGGGGCTAGCCTTCTTCCTGGCCCTTAAACAAGACACTCATCTCTTACCTCTGGGCCTTTGTACTGGCCAGCCACCATACCCTCCTCACACCCACCAATAGAATGCAAACTCCTTAGGGCAGGGACCATTTTCACTTTGTCTTTCTGCCTCCCCAGTACCTAGTACAGTGACTAACACAGTAAGTGCATAATAAATGCTTACTGACTAGACTAGAAGATCACTAAGGTGGCTCCTTTGGGGTCAAAATTCCATGACTCCAAGAGCCTTGTGGGACATCATTAGACGCCTCTCTCTAGGTTGACATCAATCTTATCAATGGGAATACTCATTCAGCCAGTTCAAAAGCCACCAGTATCACCCAGTTGGAATCATTCCATTTTGCCCTTTTGGCAAAAGTCTTGTGGACATCCAGTCATTCCTTTGATCCGCCAAGACCCTGTATCTCTGATAAGGGCAAAGGAGAACAATGGACAGAGTGCTGGACCTGCAGTCAGGCTAGGCCAGGGTTCAAATCCTGCCCTAGACACTTACTAGCTATGTGATCCTGGAGAAATCACTTCTTCTTCCTTGTTGTTATTCAGTCATGTCTGACTCTCTGTGACCCCATCTGGGGTTTTCTTGGCAAAGATACTAGAGTGGCTTGCCATTTCCTTCTCCAGCTCATTTGACAGATGAGGAAACTGAGGCAGACAGGGTGAAGTGACTTGACCAGGGTCACGCAGCTAGGAAGTGCCTGAGGTTACATTTGAACTCAGCTCTTTCTGACTCCAGGTCTGCTGCTCTATCCACTGCAGCGCCACCTAGCTGCCCTTCATCTCCCTAGGCCTATATAAAACAAAGGGGTTGGATTCTTTTTTGTTTTCATCTCCCTAGGTCTATCCTAAACAAGGGGATTGGATTTGGCAGCTTCTAAGGTGCCTTCTAGCTCTAAATTGAGATTCCCATGATTCTATGCCCACCTACTCCCCCGGATGCACCTGGTTTGGTACGACTGGCTCCTGCCAATGACCACTGTGTTTTGCAGAGATAACTACAAAACAGCTGTTTAATCATGCATTCGAGGCCATTTCTGGGGACTGATATAAAGTTTGCTGGGAGAATCTGCACACTCTCTTTTGTTCATCTTTTGGAAAATTGGTCCAATGTTCTGCTGTCTCCTCTCTCATTTTACCCCACTTCCTCAAAGCTCTCTGGCTGTTGGGTCAGCAATCAGCCCTCTGGAGTCTTTCAGGAGCCTGGAATGCAAGTGACCTAAACTCATTTAATGCAGTTCCACTCTCTCCTCACCCAGCCTGGGCTTCAATTGCCTCTTAGCTGGCTCTGTTCTACTATCTGCAATCTGAACATCATTCTCCTTATGGAGGAAGATGAAACAAAAGGGCTGAGTGGTTCTATTTTTCTTTGTTCTCTCTCTAACAGCATCTTTGTGGCAGAGGATCCAGAGGACTTATCACACCTTGGATACTAGCTGTGTGGTTCTGGGCAAGTCCTCTGCCTTCTAGTCTCACCTTCCACTACTTTTTGGACATCCTGAACCAGACGGTTTTTGAAACTTGGCATTCCCCAAACTGACCTCCCGAATCAAATATAAACTCTACTATCTAAACTCATTCTATCTTTCCAGGTCTATTACATATCACTCGCCTCCAGGCACTCGAGGGGCCAGCCTACTTCCTGATCATTATGATGACCCTGGCTTGTTATTATTGAGTTGTTTCTGTCATGTCTGACTGTTCATGACCCCACTGGGGGTTTTCTTGACAAAGATACTTTTGCCATTTCCTTCTCTAGCTCATTTTGTAGATGAAGAAACTGAGGCAAACAGGGTGAAGTGACTTACCCAGAGTCACACAGCTAGTAAGTGTCTGAGGATGCATTTGAACTCAGGTCCTCCTGACACCAGGGCCTGGTGCTCTATCCAATGCCCTGAAAATCCTGAGTGGTAGGTGCTATTATTAGCCCCATTTTACAGTTGAGAAAACTGAGGCAGCCAGTGGTTAAGTGACTTGCCTGAAGTCACACAGATAGTAAGTCTATGAGGCAGGATTTGCACTCAGGTCTTTGTTACTGCAGGCCTAGTGTTTTATCTCTCACAGTGACTCCTAGCAAACTTCCAAACTTTCCTGTTATTGTCACCCAGTTACTCAGGCTCGAAATCTAGGTGTTATCCTTGACTCCTCACTCTCTCACCCTCCAGATACAATTTATGTCAAGTTCTCTCAATTTTATCTTTTTCATCTCTCTCAGATATGCCCCCTTCTCTCCTCTGATACTGCCACCACCCTGGTATAGGCCCTTATCACCTCCTTCCTGGACTATTGCAGCAGCTGCTGGTGGGGCTGCCTGCCACAAGGCCCTCCCCAGGCCAGTCTATTCTCCATTCAGCTCTCAAACTTATCTTCTTAAAGAACTAATATGACCATGTCACCCCACTATTTAGTAAACTCCAGTGCCTCTTTATCCCCTCCAGGAATAAGTGCAAAATGCTCTTCCTGGCATTCAAAGCCCTTCATAAATTAGTTCCCTCCTACCTTTCCAGTCTTCTTATATCCTACCCTTGACACGTACTCAGCGTAATTCAGTCACACTGGCCTCCTGGCTATTTCTCAGACAAGACCCTCTATCTCCAGACTCCAGGTATTTGCTGCCCCCCACACCTGAGATGCTCTCCCTCCTCACCTTCACCTCCTGCCAAATCCTACCTTCTACAAGCAGCCTTTCCCAAGGCCTTCTCTCTGGTGCTAATCTCTAGTTTACCCTGTAACAAGCTTGTTTGTATATTGTTGCTTACATATTGTCTCCCCCCACTAGATTGTGAGAGCATTAAGAACAGGGATTGATATTTTGCCTTTTTTTGTATCCCCAGTACTTAGCATAGTGCATGGCACATTTGGTGTTAAGTCTTTCAGTTGTGTATGACTCTTTGTGGCCCATACTGTCCATGGAGTTTCCTTGGTGAAGATACTGGAGTGGTTTGCCATTTTCCTCTCTGGTGGATCAGGGCAAACAGAGGTTAAGTTACTTGTCCAGGGTCACACAGCTAGTGAGTGTCTGAGGCCAGATTTGATCTCAGGTCTTCCTGACTTCAGGCCCAGAGCTCCACCCCTTTATCCACTGAGCCACCTAGCTACCTGCCTGGCACACAGGAGGAGTCTAATAAATGTTTAGGGCAGCTAGGTGGTACAGTGGATAAAGTGCCAGCTCTAGATTCAGGAGGACCTGAGTTCAAATCCATTCTCAGACACTTACTATTTGTGTGATCCTGGGCAAGTCACTTAACCCTGTTGGCCTCAGTTTCCTAATCTGTAAGATGAGCTGGAGAAGGAAATCACAAACCATTCCAGTATCTTTGCAAGAAAATCCCAAATGGGGTCACAAAGAGCTAAACACAACTGAAGTGACTTAACAAATAAATATTTATTGACTGGCAACTTTTCTGCCTCAGTTAACTAGTCTGTAAGATGGTGATAATAATAGCACTTGCCTCATAGGGTTGATGACTTCTTTCTCTGAACATCTGGAAATCTGCTTTCCTCAAGTCTAGAGGAGATGTGACCAAACCAAAGAGGGGAATGCTGGGTAACCATAAACTTTAGCAAGGACATACATATGAGAAAACTGAGGCAGCAAAATGCCAATATTATACAACTAAGTAATGACAGTGCCAAGTCTAGAACCCAGATTTCTTAACAATTCTAGAGTGGGGAAATTGCTGCAAAGGAGAAGTAATGAAAGTCAAGATAGGCTGCAAAATCATCACCTGGCACTTTTTTGAATAGAGGATGTTAAAAGTAGGACATATTGAAATATGGACACATAAAGGGGCCAGGGAAAAGGGCCTCCCTCCTCCCCATGATCTCAGAAGGAGGGGAATGAGGGTCTTGGAAGAAAGAATGAAGGAAACAATTTTGAGAGAGTAAAATATGACTTCACCCAATATAGCGAGTCTTTTTCTGGCCATATCACCATTAGATTTGGTGTTTGTGTCTTATTTCTCTACTACAATGTAAGCTCCATGAGAACAGGGGCTGTACCTCATTGAAACTCTGTCTAACAGAATTAGAACTCTGTACATCCAAGGCCAGTGGCTCAGTTCTGCTCACAGGGCAGCATCATTCTTTGCTGTGAGCAACTGTGGTCCAGTGTATGTTCTAGATGATTCAGGGAGACATGTGTACCAGCATGCAACTGGAAGTGTAGACTCCAAATGGGCCATGTCACAACCTCTGAGAATCACTGCTGTGGGCACTTAATGCTGGATTGAATTTTTGAGAAAAATTTGTTACCCTATGAGATGATGCATAAAGATAAGTTTCAAGAAGGGCATGGGTAATTAATGGAAGACGGATCTGCAATGGTTTATGAAGAGGGAAGTTAGGGGTATTCAAATAATAGCCTGAGTCTTGGAGGGGCATCTTCCACAGAACAGTCTTTTGTTACCATGTTAGGGCACAGAATGCCAAGCTTGATGGCCAGTCCTAACCAGGATAGGCTTTTCCTAGGCTGCTTGGAGATGTCCCCTCCACCAATGGGCCTCTCCTCCCATGAGCCTCTTCTCCCTTGTGGCTCTCAGCAGAACTTCACTGATGCCCAGGAATCCCGTGGCTCCACCCTCAAAGTCACCATCACTTTGCTCTTCCCTTTTCTGAGAACTATTTATACTAGTCTTTATCAGTAGATGCTACCATGAAATGCTGTGGCCTGAAAGAGACTTCAGATTACGTGAGGTGAATGCTTGGCTTATTTCCCCAACTCGGACAAGTTTAAAATTCAATGAAGCGTGTACTGAGAGCAAGGGATACTTGGAAACTATGGAAAGAGGCAGAGGGTGGGCCTCACTTTGGCTGCTTTCTTAGAGTCATAAATTCAATCCAGCTCCGCAAGCATTTACTTATTAAGTACCTACTAAGTGCCAGGCACAATTCAAGTTTCTAGGAAGACCTAGACAGGACAGTCCCTGTCTTCAGGGAACTTTATTTTGTACAAAGGTTATGCAACATGCAAACACATAAGTACAACATAATTGAAGGAGAGAGAGAAAGGGAGGAAGAAAGAGGGAGGGAGGGAGACAGAGAGAAAGAGGGAGAGGAGACAGAAGGGGGGGAAAGGGAAGATGAGAGAGAAAAGGAGAAAGAGTGGGGGGAGACAAAGGCAGGAGAGAGGGAGGGAGGAAGGGAGAGACAGAATATGAGAGAATGAGAGAGACAAAGAAAGGGAGGGGAGACAAAGGGAAATAAAGAAGGGGAGAGAGCATGAAATAGGATAGGAGAGAGTGAGGGAGAGAAATAGAGAAGAGGGAGATTGAGAGAAAGAGAAGGGAAAAGAGACAGAGAAAAGGAGGAGGATAAAGGGCAGGGGAAACAGAAAGAGAGAGGGGAGGGCGAGAAAGAGAGAGAGAGAGAGAATGAGAGAGAGTGAGAGAGAGAGAGAATGAAAGTCAGAGACACAGAGAAGAGTATGCACTAAGAAGCACAGAATCAGGGGGGCTTCCTGAGGAGGCAGGGACAGTAACAGCAAGTGGAGCAGTCTGATTAGACTAGAGAAGGGAAGCAGTAGGGTAATGGTCTCTAGATCTAGAAAAGTCAGCTAGAGAAAGCTGGCGAGGGGCTTTACGCCAAGCCCAGGGGCACTGCAGATCTCGGCAGTGGAAGAAATCACAGGCCCCCTGATCTAGAGCTGGAAAGGACCTCAGAAGCCATCCAGTCCAATCCTCTCATTTTACAGATGAGGAAACTAAGAACCAGAGAGGGGAAAGGACTTGTCCAAGGTCACACAGGTAGTATCAGAGGTGGGATTTGAACTCAAATGTCCTGATTTCTGAGGGGGAAGAGCACAAGCACTTATTACTATGTGCCAAGAACTGTGCTAAGAGTTTTCTAAATATTATCTCATTTGACCCTCATAACAACTCTGTGAGAAAGGTCCCCATTTTACAGCTGGGGAAAATAAGACAGAGGGATAGTGACTTGCCCAGGGTCACAAAGCTAGTGAGTGTTTGAGGCTCAATTGGAACTCAGGTCTTCCTGCCTCTGCTGGGCACCACTGGCCATTTCCCCACCCCCAGCCCCCCGCCCCACATTCCCCTGTACCACGCTGACTCCAATCTAGATCTAATTAGACACCTAATCATGGCTTCCTGTTGTCACCTCTGCATGATGGCAGAAGGAGCTCCAGCAGCATTTTTGAGGACCTCTGTTTTTATTAACATGCCTTTAATTCGCCCACACAATTCTTGAAATATATTAGTCAAAGCCGAGCATTGAGGGAAGTCCTGTGGGCTCTGGCTTTGTTATCTCTGGCTCCATGAGAACGATAGCCCTTTGTGGGGAATTTCCTATTAAATCTCTGTTTTGAACCTACTGCATCTACAACCCATTCGAAAATCACTTCCTTCATTAGAATGATGGTTCTGGTGTGGCATGGGAGAACAGAGGGGTATCTTAAGTATTTTCTGGCACCCACCACCATGGAGTTCCATCAGAAGTGGCAATTACTCCACTGCTGAGTTTCATGGGGTCATCTCGCATAGCAAGAAAGGTACCATACATCTGGAAAGGCCTTACCAAATGTGTGACCTTGGGCAAGTCACTTTATGTCATGGTCCCTCCATTTCCCCGTTCATAAAGCGGCAGAAGAAATGATCATAAATCATGGCAGTTCACATTTATATGGGCTTTTAATTCTGCCAAACACTTTCTATACATGGTCTCCCTTTGAGCCCGTGAAGTCAGTACTATTCATCTCTCCATTTTGCAAATGAAACTGAGGCTCAAAGGTCAAGGGATTTTGTCCAGGGTCCCAGAGTCAGCCTGCAGTGAGATCTGAACCCAGAGCACCCTGGAGTACAAGTCCAACCTTCATCCATTGGGCCACACTTCTTCTCTAAGGGCAAGTGACCTAGACAAGTTCCAAGTTTTCACAGTCTGTGATTGGTTCTTGTGCCTAGTATCATCCATAGCAGTTTAAATCAATAAACAGTGCAGGAAAACTAGCATACTAATAATAGCTCACATTTTGAAAGTGCCTACTATGTGCCAGGCATTACACCATGGTCCTTTACAATTATTATCTCATTTAAGCCTTATAACAACCCTGATGGGTAGGTGCCATGATCATTCCCATTTTACAGTTGAGGAAACTGAGGCAGACAGAAATTAAGTGACTGGCCCAGGGTCACACAGCTAGGAAGTGTCAGAGGTCAAATCTGAACTCAGGTCTTCCTGACTCCAGGCCCAGCACTCTATCCACTGCACCATTTACTCAAACTAGAAGGGAGATTTCTTTGGTTTATTGAAACATACTCTTAGCTTGAGATAGGAAAAAATAGCATTCCGATGGTTCTGTTTTTCATCTGCTCTCTCCTCATTCAAATTGCCAACTCTGGAGAATAGAGAGCATCTTGGTTTTTTTGTTTTTGTTTTTTGGGAGGAAGGTAAGGCAATTGGGGTTAAGTGACTTGCCCAAGTCACACAGCTAGTAAGTGTCAAATATCTGAAGCTGGATTTGAACTCAGGTCCTCCTGACTCCAGGGCCGGTGCTCTATCCACTGCAGCGCCACCTAGCTGCCCCAAAAGAGAGCATCTTCAAGGCCCGGCCTGGCTATGCAGCTGTATTATTTAGGTTGTTTAAATAAGATGCAGCAATGATCCTAATGTCAGGAAGAAATCCTGTATGTTCCCAGCAGCCTCCCTTCCACCTGAAGGACTGTACCTTAGGACCTGGGAGACCCAGGTGAACAATTTCTACAACACCAGGGGCTCCTTTCTCTCCATTTTCTCCAAGAAATCCTGGGGAGCCAGGCTGGCCAGCAACTCCAGGCCTCCCTGGAGAGCCTTCCACACCTTGGAGACCTGTTAAAATAGTGATTAATTGTAGCATACACTTTATTTGCTGACACATCGAGATACATATAGCCACAGAAACAGGGGGGATAGAGAGCGAAACAAAGCACTCTGCATTGAGAGACCAGTAGGAGACAGCTGGGGTTGATCCAGAGCTTGACATCTGGCAGAGGAGGGAGACACTTCCTCCCTCCTCCCACTTCCCAGAGTCCAGCTGCCCATCCTGCCACTCCTGGGCAGTGTGGGACAGCCAGGATTAACTTCACAGGTGGAAGACCCTGAACTCTTACCTTAACCCACAAGTAAGCTCAGCCCTTTCACTTCCCAGTCTCTCCTTCTCCGCCCTTCCTTTCCACCAAGCCCTTGGGAAACCTGCTCTATTGGTAACCAATTCAATTTCATCTGTGACTTCTTTTCACATTCCTTCCATCTTATGGCACTCACTGAAACTTAACTTTCACCTGAAGACACTTGGCATCATCCCTTCATTTCACACCTCAACACATGAGAGGAAGGAGAAATTGGCAGCTTCCGTTGTCCTGCTGCCACTTTTCAACCTTTCCTCATTCAGCAGCCCCAAACCATACTTACTACTGGTCAGTTGGCCCTTATTCTCCAATATATTCAGTCCCTGGCTTGTGGTCTTCTTCTCCAACTCAGCCCTTCTCCCCTCTGGACATCCTGATCTCTTGAGTCTTCACCCCCCCTTAATCTCTCTGCCATCTATCTCTCGATGACCTTGAGCATGCCCAGGAGAGGGGATATGCTAACCACCAGACCTGCCCACTAAACTCTACAGGTCCCAGGTCCCACAGTCCCTGACACTGAGATGAGGACTCACAGATTTCTGAATTTTTAAGTCTCAGGAATTCTGACAGTATGGTCCTCAATTCCTGTTTGATCCTTAATACCTTGGCCTGTCAGTATAAAAAAGTATCTCCTTTTGGCAATTACCAAAAAAAAACCAACAACATCTTACATCAAGTGAACAGCATTCTGAGGTTTCTTCTCACTCACCTGGAAATCCCATATCTCCTATTCGTCCTTTTAATCCAGGAGGACCTACTGGTCCTGGTTGTCCTGGAAGGCCGTGGTTTCCCTTGGGGCCTAGAGAAAGCAATATGGTAGAATTAAAAGGTAATCTCAGTACTAGACTAGGCTCCTCATCTCAGAGTGTATCAAGGTTAGGACATGGGATGATGGTCATGGAGATCCTAATCCACATTTCCTCATAATGGCAGCCAAGAAGCACCAAGGTAAATGGAGAGCCACTGTGCTATGCCCTTGGAATACAAAGAAAGGCAAAAACCTGGTCCTTGAAGCTTCCATTCTAAATAATTAGGTTGTGGGTTCTTAAGTTGGGGTTAAAACTGTAGGAGGCTACACCTTTATTTTTACAAACTTCTAAATGAAATTTAGCATTTTCTCCAATTATTTAAAAGTATGATGCTGAGAAGGGATCCACAGGCTTCCCTAGACTGCCCAAGGGGTCCTTGATACCAAATAAGGTTAAGAACCCATGAACTAGGCACATACACAGTATATACTGAGTAGCTGAAAGGCAACATGAGCAGAGAAGACATGGGGGCTCCGTTGTGGAGGACTCAGAGGGATGCTGGTGGGCTGAGTTTTGGAGGAAACCAGGGGAAGAGGTAAGGAGGGACAGCCAGGGAAAAGATAGGGTAGCAGGGTCAAAGGGTATTGTGGGGGGTAGGTATGGCCAGGGTAGCAGAGTCAAAGGGTATAGGGGGGAAGGGTACAGCTTCAAGTGTGAGAAGACTAGAAAGGTAAGATGGGGCCAGGTGATGAAGAGTTTCATATTCATAGCTACTCCTCAGGCTAATGCAGTTTTACAAGTAAGAACCCAAATTTTACCAAGCCTACTGTCCCTATGGATATTGCACTGGTGATAAAGCAAATTAAATCAGCAGCCTTTTTGAATCACAAAACAGCCAATGCATCTTTCCTTATGCAAGTGAGCAAAGACCTATTTCCAAAACTGGCTGAAGCCTTTTTCCCCTCTTTCAAAAAAATGAATTTTCTTGCTGTCCTTTGTCCTTCCATCACATACACTTCCCAATGTATACCCCTCCCCTCTCCCTCTAGAGAGCCATCCCATAGGCCATAGAATAAAAAAGAGGTAACTAACCAACCGATCCAAAAAAATCCAACATTATATGTTGTGTTCTGTACTCATAGTCCCCCACCACAGCAAAGATAAGGAGGGAGGTAAATTCTTCTCTTTCTTTTTTGGGGCCAACTTTGGAGTTATTATCATTTCTTAACATTTGGTTTCAATTATTGTTGCTACTGTTCTTTCCATCTCCATTGTTTATTGCCATTGTGTATGTTATCTTCTTGTTCCTGCTTACCTCACTCTGCATTGGTTCATAGAAGTTTTCCCATGCTTCTCTGAATTTTCAA
>JAQQSV010017016.1:0-11704 GCA_028646515.1 Pseudochirops corinnae
TAGTCTTTCTATATCTTTCTCTGAGTTTAGGTATCTCCTTCCTTCTTGAGGCTTGTAGAGTTGTCTTTATTTTTATTTTTTTTTTCCTCAAAAAATTGTTCTGATTTTTTTTTAATGAATCAATGATATGTCTGGGCAATTGTGGGTAACAATGATATCTGTAATAATGGCCCAATTCCAGGACAATTTATTGACTTCCTTTTCCAAGATATTTTTGAGGTCTCTGTGGTATGGAGATTTGTCATCAGTTAGCTAATGAAAGATAGCAAACTTTTGATGTGTAATTAGAATCATAAAACTAATCATAAAACTTTCTCAGGTTTTAGTAAATGCTGGCTACTGGCCTCTAGGAGGCACAGTGGATAGATCCCTGGGCCTGGAGTCACAAAGACCTGACTTCGCATCTGGTCTCAGACACTTATTGGCCGAGTGACCCCACATAAGTCAATTAATATTGTTTGCCTCTGTTCCCCAACTATAAAATGAACTAGAGAAATAAATGGCAAACCACTCCAATATCTTTGCCAAGAGAAATCTCAAATGGGGTCATGAAGAATGGGATATTACTGAATCACAAAAAATAATAACAATTTTTTTTTTTTACAGTTTGCAGGATATGTTGCAAAGTCTCCACTCTTTCCTTATATAATTTACATTCCTCACTAGTCAGGACTCCTTAAGTATGTCCCTTTTGTAGTTGCTTGGGGCAACGACCTGGTCCTAGTTGCCTTCATAAGATCCCCCGCATGATTCAGCCATTCATTTTAGGATTCTTCATTGATATATTGCCAGCTGAGTATATGTTAATGTCACTTATGGAGGGTCTTTTAATTCTACTCTTGGATCATAGGTTCCATCTGCAGGTAAGGCACTTATAGTTACGTTCACAAAATCTAGTGACAGAGGCCTATAATATGCTTTTGCTAAACTCAGTATAGTCATATCTACTTATTCCAAAAGTGATCATATGCCCTGAGGTTGAAACTTCTTATTAATGTTTGACCACTATTAATCTTTCTATAGCTTCCTAAGAGTGATGGATCTTGTGTTTTGTTAATATAGGATTAGTTTTTGTACAGATACTTTACAATTTTATTATAGTCCATTTTACAGTTCCAAAGGTCTTTATTAAAGACTCACAATTATATAGTTATTAAAAGCTTTGAATGGGTTCTTCCAACACAACTTTAATTTTGGAATGCCAGTAAGTTTAATCATACACAGTCACAGCCTTCTCACTGATATCTTTATGCCACCTGCCAATTGCCAGGAAAAGATCAAACTACGTGTAACTATAGCTTTCACCCATTGGGTCAGTGGACCATCCAGATTCAAGCTCAAAGTCTTTCAGTTTTTGCTAGTCCTAGGTGTACATTAAGAATTTTACATTTATCGAGTCCAAATGACATTTTGACACAATTGAAGAAAGATGGTGAGATAAAAGGCTTGTTTAAATATGTTTTTTGATTGACCCATATAGCTTGATGCTGTCTAAGTTCTCTACATAAAGTGATTTAATAAGATGCTTATACTCTTTTAATTTGAAAGTCAAACCTTAGCTCTATTTAGGAAAAATGATAATGGATTTAGGATTAAGGTAGAACTGTCTACCTGAAAAACACCATATTTTATATGAATTGATGCTAATGTTATTATGTAGGTGGTAATCTTTTCCAAGTGGACATGAGTATTTTAGAGGTAGTGCCAAACTCAAATAGAAATAGGGGCCACCAAGCCACCAAACTCTGTGGGATACACACTGACTTGGAAAACCACATATTAATATTATCTATGTTTTATTTTATTTTTATTTATTTTGTCAAATATTTCTCAACTATATTTTAATCTGTTCTGGGCTGCTCTTGTAAGTATTATGGGCAGCACACTTCCTGAAGGTTACGTGATTGATTCTTCTGCTTTAGAGTTGTCACCATGTGAGGTTCTGTTTTATATCTGTGGTATATGAAAAAGCCATGAGTATGGAATTTAGTCTAAGGCTTTGTAGTATCAATAAAAAGAATATATATATTGTGTACATATATTTACATGTACAAACACATATATATGTTATGGTGCTTTTTAGCACTTTATTCAACAATTAATAATTGATAATAAATTGCTCTTTATATCATGGGGCATTTTGACATACTCTTTTTGCTTCTCAACCAAAATTCTATTTTTTCATAAATTTATAAGTTCTGGGGCTTTTTTGTTTTTTAAGCAAAAAAAAAACCATGAATGGCTTATATAAAGTCACCTATAGTTGGTCTATGTTTAGAGGAATCAATGGAATTGTCATTTTTTGTTAATAGATTTGTGATTGTTTCTGTGCTGTTTTTTTAAGGGCCTAAAGAGTTTAGTGGAGCAGAGTGGAGGGGAAAAGATAGAGGCAGAGTAGAGCAGGCTACCATGAGGGAGCCATGGAGAAGGAATTCAAGAATGAGAATTATAAGAAAACTATTGAATGGCTTTTGATGCCTACTAAATACTGGTCCCAAATCACAGTGATCTGTGGTTCTGAATTGGGGGGTTTCTGTGAAAAGATTGACTCAATTCTAGGCCCTTGACTATAATGAGAAATCCAGCTTCCCTCAAAGGTCGTGCAGAATGGCTAGTATGCAAGTACTTAAGTGATAAATGCTGTGTGATGATGCAGGGCCGATTCCATGTGTATGAAGGTTACATGCTCTGGAAGGTGGTATTCCCTGTGAGGGTTTTTCAACTTATGATTATGCACATCTTAATTGTCCACAATGCTGCTGGTGGGCTCAACCTCAGTTTGAAGTTGAGGATGTTATGCTGATCTGAGATCATATCAACTTGGCAGGCCTTAGGGGCTAAAATCTATTTAGGAGTACTAACAATGAGAGGAAGGTTTCCTCCCATATCCGACTCCTACAACCAGATTGTGAGACAGAAGTCCTATGGCATATGGAAGCAAATGGATCTGGAACAACCACTGCAGGAAGGAGCCTGTTACAGTGCGAGGCTCCAACTTTGAAACCATTATAAAGTGTTGGTTTCTCCAGAAACTAGGAACTGATGGCATGAGCACAGTGTCAGAGATGAGAGTGGTCAGACATAGGTGACTTTAAGTCTCTCGGTTCTCTCTCATTGCCAAAAAATTGGTATTGTACTACAAAAGTCAGGAGATGACCAAGAATGAAGAGGTATTGGTGACTGAGCATCTGGCTGCCCAGAAGTTGGAACAACTTGTCTGTCTTCTTGTGGAAAACATGTGACCACCATTTTAGAAGACTTTTTGAGCTGGAGACTTCCTGGTCTCTCCTTTACCTGCTACCTATTTTGCATTCTAGACAGCAGATAGCTTTTTCTTCTTCAAATCACTTAGCTGTCTGCTCTGAGATGATGGTAGAAAAGTGAGAAATATTGGTATTCCATCTCCTTGGAATATCTACTTATATTATCAGGTCTTTGCTAATAGTGCCCAGTTCTTTTTTATTCCACTGGACTCTTCCTGTCCATGTCCATCATAGCTACTATCCACTGCCAACATCCTTCCATCTACCTCCAGTGGACATGTATAGGCATTAAGCTCAGTTTGCACTAAAGCTCTTGCTAATTTGAAAAGACTACTCTTACATTTCCTGGGGTCTCACTCTGCCATCTTCTGACTTCTGAGGCCCTTTATGGTCCAGAACCAGCATGTGTTACAAACTTAGTACTATGTCAGAATAAAAAGACAGACCAAAAAAAAAGTAAAAAGGAGCCTAAGTCTTAAGTGAAGCTAATAATGTGTCTTGTTAACAATTCATGTGCCATCATGAAGTATTCAAGACTCATTATATTAATTGATTTAATGTATTTGATTTTTGCTTTCAGTTTTTAATTATAATACATAAGATAATACATACATATATTAATATGTAATATAATATTTTAATAGAATCAAGAATTTCTAATATGCTTTTTTCCTGGATTCATTTCCAATCTCCTTTCCACGGCCTCCAATTGGATGATATAGCACAATATTGCATTTAAGTTTTCTCCTGTGCCTGACAACTAGAGATTTATATAATCTTCCGATATTCTCCCACAGATCTTTAATAGTTTTCTCAAGTCACTTTTGCCATGAAAGTGTCACAGTTTCCCTTATGGATATGGTTCTATGTTTCTCCTGTAGTTCTGCCTTTTCTCCTGTAGTTCTTACCATGACAAGGGCCACTACATATACTTCTTTGAGCAGATCCTGAACTGGTTTTATACTTTTGTCAAATACTATAGGAGTATGTATTCATTGATAATCATTATAACAGACACCAGAGTGTTTTTTTGTTTGTTTGTTTTGTTTTTATATTACTGTGTTTGGGCAGAGAAGAAGAATGGTGTAGCAGATAGTGAATTGACCTAAAACCAGAAATACTTGGGGCTCATGTCCTACCTCTGCCACATTCACTATGTGACTTCAGGCAAATCACTTAACCTCTCTGTGCTCTAGGTGACTCTAAGAATAGAAGTTACAGAGGAAGGGCTGATCTGCACTAGTAGAGGGAGTCTCATTTTACTAGGAATTCTCTATATCAGTGGTTCTCTACCTGTGGGTTATGTTCAATTTAAATACATCCTGCATATCATATATTTACATTATGATTCATAACAGTAGAAAAATTACAGTTATGAAGTAGCAACGAAAATAATTTTATGGTTGGGGGTCACCACAACATGAGGAACTGTCTTAAAGGGTCGCGGCATTAGGAAGGTTGAGAACCACTGCTCTAAATCAATGAAAATCCAGGTCCAATCTGTATTTTGTTCTGGTATAATTGCTTTTAATCAAATTATTACTTAAAAAAAACAAACTTTTTGGAATTCTAAGCCAAGCATGACCATCTTCTTTTCAAAACCATTTGACATCTCATTTCTGTTTTTCTCTTTCACCTGTTTCATTATTAAGTATAATACTAAATGAGTTTTTTTTTTAATGACCTGAGGTATTTTAAATTTGTCTTCTGATTTTAGCTGTGCCTGCATTTCATCTTATTTCAGCTAATTTAGACTTATGAAGGACAAATTTGTGTGTGTGTGTGTGTGTGTGAGAGAGAGAGACAGAGAGAGAAACAGAGAGACAGAGAGAGAGGCAGAGAGACAGAGAGACAGAGAGTGAGATAGAGAAGGGGGAGAGAGAGAAAGAGAGAGAGAGAGAGAGAGAGATTGATTGGTTGGCAATACTTTATTGTATGATTTGGAGCTCATAATATCTGTGAGAAATAGGAAGCTCTCACATATAGCTAATGAGATCTGTTCCCAGTTTTGTCATGAAATAGTACTCGCACATAACAACATTTCCGTGTCTTATGTCCAACTCATGTGAACTCATATTTGCTCACTCTAGTGCTCTTCATGACATCCTGAAGCATACTGATGTTTCTGATTCATTCCAGTATATATTGCCTCCTTGCTCTTCCAGTGTTCTAAGGACTACCACTAATCACACTATTCCCTGTGTCGTTCTGGTCATTATCTCTCAGTAGAGACAGCCTGTAACTCTATGTTGCTCCATCTATGTCTAAGAGGTATAGGAGTAGTTTTGTCACACTGGTGGAAGAGCTAACCCAGTCTGCCAATCTGCATCTATAACATATTATTATAATTATAATTATTGTTCCACATTAATATGATGCTTTGAAGTTTGTAAATTATTTTATGTATATTGCCTCTCCTGATCCTCACAATAGCCCCATAAAAGTTGGTGCTATTCTTATTCTCATTTTGTAGTTGTTAAAGTGAGCTTCCAACATATTAAGTGAATGTGTAGTAATGGTCACACAACCAAGTAAGCATCTGAGGCACATTTCAATGCAAATCTTCCTGACCTCAAGTCTAATATTTCATTCTGTCCATCACATTGTCTCTATATTATTACTTACATCATGCACTAAGTAGTTTTTAAAATGATATTTTTATTTTAATTATATTGGGAAAGTACATACAAACTCATTTTAGAATCCTTTTAGTATTATATAATTCCACTTAAATCTGCGGTAGATTTTAACAGCTGCTGCAAAATTATTTTCAATATCCATAAACTGAGCGTTGGCACTTCAACAATCAGCACATCAGTAATCTCCTCATTCTAGTTTACCAGAAGATATACACTTCATGTTGCTTTAATGCTGAGATGCAATCATCCCTATTAATTCTCATCAAGTTTAATATACAGCTCGCTACAGGTAGTCCCCAATGCAGGATAGTTATGGGACTCCTAGGGAGGGATTCAATTAAGTACTGGAGAGTTTATTTGAACATGAGAATTTGTACACTGAGCCTTTAGAGAAAGTCCAAATGACCTCTAAAGGTTTCATACTTCATAAGTCTATGATAAACCAAAAAAGAAATAGCCAGTTGATCATTAAATTTTAACCTTAATATAAAAGAAAAGCCATATGATAAATCTTCTTTTTAAAAAATTTCTTTAAAAAAAGCTTTCCTCATGACTGCCTGCCCCCTTCTGAGAAAGTTTCATAAGCTTATAGGGCCAGACTCACAACGAATTCTCTTTATTGTCAGATTCAGGACTGGAAAAAATGATGTACTTTTCTATGGAAGTCGCACTGACATCATGAGACAAATAGCACTTCTGTTAAGGTGAAGCTTTAGCTTTCAGGGTTTTAAGAAATTAAAGTCCCACATTGTGATCTAATGTCCCATTCATTGTTGAATCTCAGGCACCATCTCTTTGAGATGATTTTGTATTTAATGCTCACATATCTAGGCCTTTCTAATACCTTATGCAAACTGTTATGTTCAATGGTAAAGACTTACTTCTTCCTGATTCTTGCTTTTTTTCTCACTGAAACACACACACACCCCCCACACACAACAATTTAATAACTACTTACCAACTTCTCAAGAGTACGCAGTACTTATCCTTGGGACTCCTGCCTTATACATTAAAGAGCTTGTATCTTTTGTGTTGTGGGTGAATATAAGAATAAACAAATGACCACAGCTGCTGGTAGGGGGCTTGCTTGATATCAATTGTGAGATTCACTGAAGTAATTCATAGCTAGGTCCATCCCAGCTATTTCAAGAATAAACTAAAGCAGAGATTCCAGGAAGCAGGTACTCTGGGGGGCAGTGTGATTAAACTGGAGAGAATCTCCCCTCTCTCTGTCTCTCTCTGTCTCTCTGTCTCTCTCTGTCTCTGTCTCTCTCTCTCTCTGTCTCTCCTTCCCTCCCTCTTTCTACTCCAATTCACTGATTTTCTCTGTCTGTCTATGTGTGTGTGTGTGTGTGTGTGTGTGTGTGTGTGTGTGTGTGTGTTTGTGTGTGTGCCCACACGCCCAGATATGTGCAAACTCTGCCTGGTCTTGGCTCTTGAGACAGTATAGTGAATTCTGCCACACTAATAGATCATGAACTTGGCATGTACAGTTTTATATCTCCCCTTAATTTAGTGCTATAGAGGGGGCAACAGGCCACAGAGAAGAGATTTTAATTGTCAGTATCTAGTATTTGAGAAATACAAGAATTGGCTAGAAGATGGTGCAAAGTAGAGGCAGAAGTAGATGTCATCTTAGATACCAAATCATAAATAACCTTTCCAACTTCCAGAGTTAGCGGAAGGAATAAAGTCACTGGAGACGGGATGGTTTGCTCACTCTCTGGCTAGAGGCACTTTGTAGTTTGGCCTCTTACCCTTTTTCCCAAGTATACCCTCCAAGCATTATTAACTTTTTGTATGTAATAGAATCCTCTGGCAGTTGGGTGAAGCCTATGGAATCCTTCTAAGAATAATTTTTAAATGGATAAAATGAAATACATAGTAGGATAAGGAAACCAATCGCATATTGAAACCAGACGCAACTACGTGGCACAGTGGATAGAGTGTTGATTTGGGGGTCAAGAAGCCCTAAGTTAAAATGCTGCCATCGACATTTGCTACTTGTATGACCCTGCACAAGACAGACACAGCTTCAGTTTTATCCTCTGTGAGACAGGAACAATAATATCTCCCTACGGCACAGAGCAGTGAGAATCAAATGAGATAACATGGGCACAGTGTTTTTCAAATCTTATATTACTGTGTAAATGTTAGCAATTATCATGATCATTATTGACAATAATGATGATGATGGTGATAACGGACATTTATGAGGTGCTCACTATGTGCCAGACACCGGTGATTTACAATTATTACTTCATTTGGTCCTCGCACCAAATAAAACAGAGGCGGAGGCTAAGTGACTTACCCAGGGTCATACTGCTAATAAGTGTCAGGTCTTTCTGACTCCAAGTCAAGCACTGTACTTACTACTACTGCTACTACTGCTACTACTACTACTATTACTACTACTACTACTACTACTGCTACTACTGCTACTACTACTTACTACTACTACTGCTACCAATAATGACAATAATAAGTATAACTATAATGATAAATGCAGCGATTAAGGGAATGGGCGGGGAGCTCCTAGTTATAAGGTTAGGTAATTCTGTAAGAGAGTATTGGACTTTGTTGATCTTGTAGCCTGAACTCATACTGTTGTAATGCACATTTGGACTACAGTCAGCTTGGCAGCTCACCCAACTGGGTACAGGAACACTAGACAGAAAAGGAAGACATATCAAGAGATATAAAGGGAAAGGCCTTATCCCTACAGCCTTGTCGTCTTCTACACTGAGGTCTTCTTTCATCCACTCTCCTCGTTTTTGTGTTACATATGTTTTATGTCCTATATGTTTTTAGGAATGTACAGTTAATTGTGAAGAAAAGGTCCCAAAATATCCATTTTCCTTACTCAACACTGTCTCTTTAGTCAATATTTCATTTGACCCCATACGCTATAGGGAGAAGAGCACTAGGTTTGACTCCTAATGTTGCTTCAGTTATGTCATTTTTCAGTCATGTATGGCTCTCTGTCACCCCATTTGGGGTTTTCTTGGCAAAGATCCTAGAGTGACTTGTCTTTTCCTTCTCCAACTCATTTTACAGATGAGGAAACTGAAGCAAACAGGGTTAAGTGACTTGTCCAGGGTCACACAGCTAGTAAATGTCTGAGGTCAGATTTGAACTGAGGAAGATGAGTCTTCCTGACTGTAGGCCCAGTACTCTATCCACTCCACCACCTAGTGGCTCAATATTGTTACTACCTATGTGACCTTTGAGAACTAGCCTCTTCATAAGTGCTATCACTTAAAATGAAACTTGGCTGTACTTCTCTGCATAGTTACTCACAATTCATCCCTTCTTAATTCCATAACCACCCTGGTTTGCCTTAAAAGCTGCATTTTACAGGCTCAATGAGTACATGTCAATGGCTTTTGGGCCTCAGTGGAATCTTTTCCTTTGACCCAGTGGCTGCTCGGGGGGGTTTCAGCTTTTATTCTTGACTTTCCAAACACTGGAATTTGGGGAAATATACGGCCTGCTTTCATCTTATTTTGGGTGAATGTTTCTATGACTAAATTTTTTTAAATTGACTAATGCATTTTGCTTTGATTAAGTCACTTCAACTATCTCTACTTTCCCAGAAAACAAAACAAAACAAAACAAAACAAAAAACGGTTAAACGAAGCCACCTATTAGATTGATTATGACTGGCAGTTGATTTAACTTTCCATTTTTTAAATTGACTGTTTGCTTACAGAAGGAAAGATGTTTATTCTAACTTTACTAATCAAGAATGAACGGGATTCCTTCTATTTGATTATTTGTTTTGGTTTTTTTTTGCCTTTAGTGTTTTCATTTGTTTCTTTAGGTGTTGTGTATGTTGTTCTCCTGGTTATGCTTACTTCACCGTTTAAAAGTTTACAGAAGTTTTTCCATATTTTTCTAGATTCTTCAAAGCTACCATTCCTTATAGCATCATATGACACAATTAGTTCATCTATTCTCCAGTCACTGAACTTGGGCCCAACAATTGTTTCCAATTTTTATTTCTATAAGTAACACTGTTCTGAATATTTTGGTGCATGTGAAACCTTTCTTTCTAATAACAATGGTTGTTTTTTTTAAGTGGTGGGATTCAAGGGGTACAAATAGTTTAATAATTTTTCCAAAATTATTTCAAATCATGTTTTTGTGAGGACATTTGGACCAATTCATAGCCTTTTAAACAGTTAATTAATGTATTCTTCCCCACAGCCCTTTCTGACAATGACTTTTTCCATTCTTGCCAATCTGATGGATCTGAGATGCTGCTACAGAGATGTTAAAATTTGCATTTCTCTATTATTAATCATTTGGGGCTTTTCTCAAGTATTTCTAGATTGCAAATATTTTTTTGAAAACTGTGTACTATTATGTTTTGACTGTATACCTATTAGGGAATGGATCTTAGTCTCCTAGAATTACAGCAATTTTCTGTAGTCTTTGAATATATTAGATTTATTAGATTTATTTGATAAAAATAGTTTTTCCAAGACATATGTTTTCACCTTCTCCTGGCTTTATTAATCTTGCTCATATAAAATCTTTTAAAAGTTTTACATACTATAAATAGTCTTTTATAACATCTTCTATATTGTGTTTGGTTATGAATTCTTTCCCCATCTACAACTGTGAAACATATAGCTTTTCTTTCTCTATCTTTTTTGTGTGTGGTGTGACTTTTTATTTTAATCATTTATTCATTTTGAATTTGTTTATTGGGAACAGTGTTAGATCTGGAGCAAGAGGACCAAAGTTCTGCTATTTATTATCTGTATGACCGTGGGCAAATCATTCTATTCTTTGAGGCTTCAATTTTCTCATCTGAGTCAGTTAGACTATAGGATATCCTTAATGGTCCTTTCTAAGCCCTAAATCTGGTCTATTGTTTATATAGGATATAAAATATTAGTCCAAACTCATTTTGTGTTAAACTGCTTATAGTTTTTGCAATAATTAATCAAGTAAAGGTTTGTTCCCAAGAGAATTTGTGTGTTAGGTATAATTAAACACATTTACTACATTCATTAATTCTAAGGTCTTGTTTATCCAGTCTTTTCTACTGACATGATTTTTCCATGTTATCAGTACCAACTTGTTGTTTTTGAGTTATTTCAGTTGTATCTGATTTTTCATATCCCATTTTGGGGTTTTCTTGGTAAAGATACAGAAGCAGTTTGTCATTTCCTTCTCTAGCTCATTTTACAGATGAGGAAACTGAGGAGGAAAACAGGGTTAAGTGACTTGTCCAGGGTCAAATAGCTATTGAGTGTCTGAGGTTGAATTTGGGTTCATGAAGATGAATTTTCCTGGTCCAAGCTTAATGCTCCATCCATTGAACTACCTAGGTTCTCCCAGTACCAGGTAACCTTGATAATGACTGTATTATTATATAACTGATTTCTTTTTTTTTTTTTATCACTGACTTGTTTATTTACTTTTAGTTTATAAGATTCAGTTCCACAATCCCTTGAGTTTCAAATTTTCTCCCTTCCCTTCTGCACTCCGCCCCCCCCCACCCCCGGTGGCATGCAATCATGTATAGGATCTGCAAATACTTTCACACTGGACATTAGTCTGGTTGTATAGAAGGGTTGCAACCAATGGGGTGAACAATGGCAAAAAAAAGAAACAAAACCAAACATGAAAAAGAACGATAGCATGTATTGCTTCAGTCTCCATTTAAACTCTGGTTTTTCTAGATCTTTCTCTGAATGTAGATATCTCCTTCCATTCTGAGACTTGTAGAGTTGTCTTATAGCTGTGCGTTGCTGAGTTTATCAAGGTTGGTCGTCATACATACAATGT
>JAQQSV010017017.1:0-11704 GCA_028646515.1 Pseudochirops corinnae
CTGTGGGGCTCTGCTTCCAGAAGGGAAAGCTCTGTTCCAAATTGCTGGGGTCCTCCCGGGTGCTGTAGCTCTCAGGAAGGTGCTGGTTCCCTTTCCTACTTACTTCTGGCTCACTGGATAATGAAGACTCCAGGACCGAAAGCCCAAGACTGCGATCTGGATCTGGATCCAGGCCACTCAACGCGAGAATCATCGGCCTCTGAACGATAGCTTAGTCCCCCTACTGTCTGCAGGCCGAGGGTGGGGAAGCTGCAATGCGGAGGCGGGTGCAAAACCTCTGCCTTTTCGCTTTTCCGCTCTGGAGGCCTTTCGGCAGGACAGCTTTACTCTCCTAATTTCGCAGGTTCTACTGACCCAGTTCTGAACGCTGCTCGCAGCTGTCGCTAATCCACTCACCGGAGAGGCTCCTTGGCTCCTCCTGTCCAGCTGACCCTGGGGCTTAGCCAGGGCTTCAGGCCAGGCTGGTTTCAGTTCTCAGTGCTGATGTGGTTCCTCGTAGCCGAGCTGACTTTAGTGGAAAGTATATTTGTGTGCGTTTTGGAGTTCTAGGATTAGTTTAGAGTCATATTTTATGGGTATTTTGGGGTGGCTATGTGAGAGCTGCGATATGTTGCTGCTGCTACGCTGCCATCTTGGCTCCACCCCCTACTGTTATGAATTGTAATGTAAATATCTAATATGCAGGATGTATTTTCATTGTTACAAACTAAACATAACCCACAGGTTGAGAATCGCTGCCTTAGAGCCATTAGGAAGTAACTTGATCCAAAGCCCTGGAGCTTCCCTCCCTGAGAAGTGACTTGATTAGACCTCTTCTTTCGGAAGATGAAGTTGACAGCTGAGTGGGGAATGGAGTGGTGTAGGGGTGAACATTCAGGTAGCTGTTAAAATAATCTGGGTGAGAGTTGGTGGCCATTTAAGTTGGTCAAAGATGACAGCGGTCAGTGAGCAAGTGCTTGGCACTGAGGATACAAATACAAGAAAGAAAACCTCTGTCCTCAAGAAGAGAGGAGAACAGGTGCAGTCATTTATGGAGGCTGGACATCAGGACTTGACCAGTGATGGATGTGGAGAGCGGGGAGTCAGATGGTGACTATGATGCTTTGAACAGAAGAATGAGTATTGACAGAAGGGGACAAATTTGAGGAAGTGACAATTTTGAGGGAAAGACAATGAGTTATATGTGGATATATTGAGACCTTTTGCTTTTGAGGGTTCTTTAAATACTTGATACAGTGATTGTGTTCTTCCCCTTTCCCCCTCTACTTTCTTTAGTCTGCTGCTGCCTTATCAGTTCAATTTGTCAAGTATTTAAGCTTCTGCTACCTAGAGGGATACTAAGATAAAAAAAGGAAACAGTTCCTTCCCTAAGGACTTACTTGGGAAACAACCAGTACACAGAAATAGAAATACAAAATATATACAAAGTAATTTCTGGAGAGTCTGGGAGAGGACTCACCATAGGTGGGATCTGCAAAGACCTCATTAGGAAGCAGCCCTTGATCTGAGCTTTGAAGGGAAGGAAGGAATTCTAAGAGAAATAAGTGAGGAGAAACCGTTTCAGCATTAGGGGTATTGCCTGTGCAAAGCCATGGAGACAGAATAGTCTGTGCTGGGAACAACAAACCTATTTGTCAAGACTGTAGAGCTTTTGAGGAGTAGTAATGTGAAATATTTGTAGAGGCTGGTCAGTGACAGATTGTGTAGAGGTTTTGATTACAGGAGTGTAATCTTTTTAAGCAAGAAGTAACATGGTTGGGGCAGCTAGGTGATGCAGTGGATAGAGCACTGGCCCTGGAGTCAGGAGGACCTGAGTTTAAATCCGACCTCAGACACTTGACACATTTACTAGCTGTGTGACTTTGGGTAAGTCACTTAACCCCAATTGCCCTCCAAAAAAGCAAAAAACAAAACGAAACAAACAAAAAAAGAAGTAACATGGTCACACCTATGCTTTAGAGTGTCACTTTGGCAGCAGTATGGATGATTAGGGGGACAGACTTAAGGTAGAGGGACCCATGAGGAGGCTATAACAATAGTCCTGGGGAGAGCTGTGAGTAGAAAGAAAGGGACAGATGCAAGAGATCTTATAGAGGTAGATGCAAAAGGCTTGGCTACTAATTAGATACAGGAGGTGAGAGAGGGTGACAAGGTCCAAATGAGCACAAGGTTGAAAACCTAGGTGACTAGAAATGGCCCTCACTGGAAAGAGGAATTTAGAAAGAAGACTGGCTTTAGAGGGCATAATGACTTCAATTTTGTACACATTGAGTTTGAGATGCCTAATAGGTAGGTTGTGATACAGGATTGAAACTCAGCAGAGAGGTCCTAATTATGAAGATGTGGAAATTGTCTGCATAGAGGTAATTGACCCCGTAGAAGCTGATGAAATCACCAAAATAGTGTAGATTGAGAAGAGGATCCAGAATAGAGGCCTAGGGTATGCATATACTTAGGAGAAAAGAGATGAATGATGATCAATTGAAGAAGACTGAGATAGAATAGGCACAGATAGATTGGACAAGAAACAGGAAAAGGGAGTGTCACAAAAACTCTGGAAGGGGATAGGTGGTCCACATTGTCACATGCTGTGGCGAGGTCAAGAAGGATGAGGATTAAGAAAAGGATTTAGTAACCCAGATCTTTAGTAACTTTGGAGAAGGCAGATTCAGTAACCATCCTGGTTAGTTGCTTTCCTCCAAGATGAACTCCAGTTTGTCATTTCTTAAAATACTATGTCCAGAATGGAACACAGTATTTCAGATCAAGTTTGAGCAGATCCCTTAGTAGTTGTAAACTTTTTTAAGAAGGATTACATTTTTTCATCTCTATTATCTAGTATAGTGCTTTGATTATTGATGCTTAATTGGTGTTGTTGAATTTGATGTGATTGAGTCTCTTGACCAATTCAGTAAACATTTATGCTAGATGCTTCAAAGGACAAGGGAGCAACTAGTTGGCACAGTATGGATGGCGTGCCAGCTTGGAGTCAGGAAAACTCATCTTCCTGAGTTCAAATCTAGCCTCATACTTATCAGCTGTGTGACCTTGGGCAAGTCACTTAACCCTGTTTGCCTCAGTTTCCTCATCTGTAAAATGAGCAGAAGGAAATGGCAAGCCATTTTAATATATTGCCAAGAAAACCTCAAATGGAGTCATGAAGAGTGGAAACAACAAAGTCCCCAAAAATAAGGCACTAGTCATCTGCATTGCTAGGATGCAGTTTTATATCATCAGGTGATAATGTTCCATCGAACTGGAGTTTGTCTTCCTTCTCCTTTATATTATATTGTTTAGCATGTTTGTATTTTACTTTCTGACTTTTTAGGGATGGATGCTCCATATGATGGTACTGAGGTAACTGTCCTTATGGAGGAAATTGACGATACTTACTCTTACTCTTCTTCTGGACCACCCAAGAAAAAGAAGAAATATAAAATACATGGAGAAAAAGCCAAGAAACCTAGGTAAGGTAATTCTCAAAGCTTTTAAGTATCTTGACAGCAGTTCTATTTCTGGGTTCCTAGATGTTGCTTGTTTGGTAGAATTTACTAGTAAAGCCATCGGGCCCTGGAGATTTTTTTCCTAGGGAGTTCATTGATGATTTGTTCAATTTCTTTTTCTGAGATGGGGTTATTTAAGTAGTTTACTTCCTCTTCAGTTAATCTAGGCAACTTGTATTTTTGTAAATATTCATCCATTTCACTAAGATTGTCCTAAGCTAGCCACACTTTAGTGATTATCAGATGACAGAATTCTGTGACTTCAGAGGTCACCTAGGCTAACCAGAACAATCTCTGTTTCTATAACTCTAGAGGTTATAGGGCACTTTTCTCACAAAAATCCTTGAGAATTTGGAGTCAGGAAACCTACATTTGAATCTTAGCTCTGATGACTTTTAGCTGTGTTAAAACTTATACAAATCACTTAATCATTCTGAACCTATTCCCTTGTTTCCAAAGTAGGAAGAGTAATGGTAAAGCTGCCTGATTGACAAAGTTGACTTGAATGTCAAAGGAGATAGTATGTAGAGCTCTTCTAACAATAAAGAGCTTTAGAAGTGTAAGCTGCTGATACTGCTAGTACTACTATTAGCCATCTTTTTTTTAATCCTACCTGACAATTCTAGCAGTCATTTTGTGTGATGCTAACGATTCCCTCACCAGTCTCTTCCTACTTATTTTGAATTACCCATAGTATCAGGATACTATAATGGTTCATATTTATAGAACAATTTCCACTTACAAAGTATTTTACAGATATCATCTCCAACTTGCTTTGCACAGAAACTCTGTGGGGTAGGTTGTGTGTCTTATCTCTATTTACAGGTGAAGAAACTGCCATTTGGAAAAGCTAAGTGACTTCTCCAAGACCACACAACTTAGGAGATCTAGGGCTCAAATTCTGTCTAACTCCACGTCTGGGAGTCCAGGGCCTTTCCACTTTATCAGTGTTGTCCGACAGACCAATCAGATTTTATTAGTCAATAATAAAACACGAAGTGTGACTCTTAAGCCAGTTGCTGTCATCACACAAACCTCCCCTGTGGTTCAAGAGAATTTTCAGTATAAAGCAGAGTGTGACTGGCAGGTACCTAGTCGACAACTTGTACTCTTCAATAGTATTTTCTTCCAGCAAAAAATAAAAATCTAAAATAAAATAGCTCATTTGGAAAAAGTTAGGCCCCTTCTCTATATCTCTAATTTATATGAAATTACTTTGGAAAATATAAAGTACAATTTTTTTTTTTTGGCTTTTTGGAGGGGGGAGGGCAGGGCAGTTGGGGGTAAGTGACTTGCCCAAGGTCACATGGCTAGTAAATGTTAAGTGTCTGAGGCCAGATTTGAACTCAGGTCCTCCTGACTCTAGGACTGGCACTCTATTCACTGCGCCACCTAGCCACTCCTAAAAAATATGATATTTACACAAGGTTGGTTTTTAAAAAATAAGTAATGTAAGTTATTGATGTTAATGATATCCACAGAGCATACATAGTTTTTTTTCTTCCCCTTAAACCTTTTGCCAAAGCCATTGAGAAGGATTTTTTCACATCCTTTCCTTTAATTTGGAGGGGAGGGGAGGGGTTCTGCCCTATAGGCAAAATACAGAATGATAGAGGAATCAAAAGTGTGGATGATCCGTAATTTGGATAATTGATGCCTGAGTCATTTGTCCCCGAGCACTGCCTATGTGCCTAAGCACCTCTGCTTGTACATATGAGAAATTGATCCTGGGCTCTGAAAGCTAGCTAACCTACATTACTATATTTAATGTGGTCTATAGAAAACTAAACCAGATTTCAAAAAGAAGTGGCAAGGGGCATTTCTGTCTTAATGGTTCTACCAATCACTTTGGCATTTAATCATATACCACCATGTATTATGTATGTTTTAGGTCTGTATGTCTCTCTTCTCATGTATAATAGAAGGAAGGCTGAACTTGGGAGTTGAGAGAACAGGTGTTTAGTTCTACCTACAGCATTGGTAGGTTTCAGTTCTGGCTCTGGTGTAAAGATTCTTTGTGATTTTAGGCAAATCCCTTCTTTTTCCTTCCCTGGAAATCTATGGATCAAGAAGAGTCATAAAACTAGTATCTTGAAAATAGACTACATCTTAAACTTGTACGTGTCTCTTACAGTATTATGAGTATAGTTACATAGAGGAAGATGTGTGGCATAATGCATAGTTAGGAAGACTTTGGTCCCAGTTTCATATCTGACACTAGCTTTGTGACTCTGGGCAAGTCACCCAACCTCTCTTGTCTCAATTGCGGCATTTGTAAAATGGGGGTGAGAGCTACAGCGCTCAGCTTAAAGGGCTTTTGTGAGAATCAGGTGGGATATGATTGTAAAGCACTTTGTAAACCTTAAAGTGCTATGTATTTATGTTACTTATTACTCCCGTTAGGTGCTTTCTACACGATGGTTGACTGAGCACATGAAAACTTTAAGGACTTGTCTCTTTCAGATCTGCTTACCTCTTGTACTATTATGACATTTACCTGAAAGTGCAGCAGGAACTTCCTCACCTTCCCCAGTCTGAGATCAATAAGAAGATCAGTGAAAGCTGGAGGCTTCTTAGTGTGGCTGAGAAGAGCTACTACTTGGAGAAGGCCAAATTAGAGAAAGAAGGTTTGGATCCTGTAAGTTACTTTCCCTGCCAGGGCTTTGAAACCCTTAAAATACAATATTAATGTATGCTGTTACTATTAAGCTCATGCTCTTGTCCAAGGACTTTGGAGAGAATAAACTCCTGGTTTTCCTTTGTAGTCTTTGCTTTCTTCAAAGGTAATTTGAGTGGCTATGATATGAGTCATTAAATATTTTTAAGGGTCATATTATTTCTCCAGAATCCTTTCTGATTCTATTCCAATATTTTGTCAGGGGATTTTTTTGATGGCAAAAAGATATTGGGTTAATGATTTTTATAGGATGTCTTGGATGTCTCTCAGTTCCTTTTCTTTGATTGTGGCTGATAGAATGGAGTTCATAAACTTTTCAGAGATGCACAGAATTTTAGAGATAGAAGGAATCTCACAACTTATCTAGTCCAGCTGATAAATGAAAGGACTCCCCATTGTAACATATCAGAAAGGTGGTGTAATCCAGTCTCTCTCCTTGAAGTCCTCTACTTCTTGAGATAGCCCCAGTCACTTTTGGAATTTCTTCCTGACATCAAACCTAAATTTGCCTCTATAACTTTCAGTCATTGCTCCTGTTTCTACCCTTGTGGGCAAAACAAAGCCATTCTAATCCCTCTTTCACGTGATAGTCTTTAACTCAAAGACAGTTACTTTTTCCCTCTTAAATCTTCTCTTCAGAGCAAATGTTCCCAGTTCCTTCAGTCAATCCTCATGCAACATGGGCTCAGAACCCATCCTTTTTGCCCTCTTCTAAACACTCTCTAGCTTATCAGTATCCTTCTTAAACTGTGGAGTCCAGCACTGAACACAGATATTTCAGATGGATCTTCCACGGGAAGAGCAAACAGTGGACTATCCTCTCCTTGTTCTTGGAAGTTATACATTAAGAAAATGCACCCTGAGTTCACATATATTATTTTGGCTCTTACATCACACTGCTGACTCATCAAGCTTGCAGTCCATTAATACCTCCAGATCTTTTTTAAAACACTTACATTCAAACCATACCTTCCCCACCTTACACTTTTGAAGTTTTTTTTATATAATTGTGATATTTTACATATGATCCAGACCAATTGTCTAATTTATCTTGTTAGCTGTTTCTTAGAGCCTGTCACTCAGAGTGTTAGCTATCATTCCTGGCTTTGTGTCATCTGTAAATCTAATGAACATGCCCCTTCTTGTGCCTTTATTCAGGTAATTGATAACAATGTTAAACAACATTGTAGATTTGCCACTTTGGAGAGTATGAAATGCTTGATTCAGAGTTTTGGTAACATCTTGATAAACTGTATCTCATTACATTCTCAGTATCTACAAGTTTAGAAATCCTGTCAGAAAAGGAAGTTAGGGTTAGTTTGGTACAACCTCTTCTTGAAGAAGAAGAATCACCACTTCCCTTTCTTGATATTTGCCAATAGTTTCTAGAATTTTCTAGGAATCAGAGTCAGGTTCACTAACTGTAGGTTGCAAACTCTGTTCACTTCCCTTTTTTTGAAAATCAGGACAATATTTACTTTTCTCTAATGTTGTGATACCGGTTCTGTTTTCCATACTCTTTCAGATATTAGTAGTGGTTTAGTAATCAGATCTGCCAGTTTTTCAGTACCTGAAGATGTTCTTCATCTAGGCCAAATAACTTTAAGTCATTAAGGGCAAAGAGGTGTTTTATTGCTATAACTCCTTACTTTTCTTGAGTATCAACTCCTTGGTAGTCTTTTTTGTTCTGTTATTTCCAGTGCAGAGATTATTCTCCTTGACAGGAAAAGTAGAAGTAAAATAAAAATTGAGCAGCTCTTTTGTCATTATCATCCTATCCACTGTCCAGAGCTCCTTTTTTCTTTATAGTGTAGCATAAAAAAAAAAAATCCTTTCTTATTTTCCTCAGTTTTTCTTGCATGCTTTTACTTGTTCTGAGCTTTGTCATTCCTGAAACTATTTTATTTTAATGTTTGTTAATTTTTATTGATTTATTTTGTTTTTTACATGATCAGAATTTCTCCCAGGATATTTTCCCTTTTTTTTCCCCTATAATAAATAGTTTTAAAGAGGAAAAAAAATAGGAAAAATAAGCAGAATTGATCAACATGTCCAAAAGTTGTGAAAATTATATGTAATACATAATACCTTTGGACCTTCCAAATCTGCAGAGAAGTAGGGTGGAAATATCTCCTATCTCTTCTTTGCAGCCATTTTTGTTCTTTGTAACTTTGCAGTATTCACTCAGTTGTTTTGTGGTGGTTCTTAACATTTTCATTGTTGTGTTCTATTTGTATGTTGTATATACTATTTTCTTGGCTCTTTACTTCATTTTACATCATATGTAAATCTTTTGATACTTCCCTGTTTTTATCACATTCATAGTTTCTTACAGCACAATAATATTCCATTATATTTACGTACCACAATTTGTTTAGATATTCCCCAGTTGATGGACATGGACTTCCTTTACAGTTCTTTGCTTTCATAAAAAAGTACAGCTATAAAAATTTTGATGTATTTAGAGATTTGTTTATCTGTGACTTCCTTTGGGGTATAAGCCTAATAGTGCAATCCTGACTCAAAAGGTATAGTTTTGATGTTATTTTTACAGGATGGTGGTGTAATTCATATTCATCTTCTGTTATGTGACCTTACTTCTATCTTTGTACATTTCTTCCCAGTCACCCCTCCAGTTTATTATTTATTTTTAACATTCTTCTTAAATTTTGAATTCCGAATTCTTTTCCTCCCTCCAACCAACTGAGAATGCAAGCAAATTATCAATCATACATGTGAAATCATCAAAACATATTTTCATAGTAGCCATATCACAAAAAAAGCCAAAAAAAGAAAGAAAATTATATTTCAGTTTGCAATCAGAGTTCATCAGTTCCCTCTCTGGAGATGGATAGCATTTTTTCATCATGAGCCCCTTGGAACTGACTTGGGTCATCGTATTGATTGTAGTAGCCAAATCAACATTGCTGTTACTGTACACAATGATCTCCCAGTTCTTCTCATATAGGTCTTGCCATGTTTTTTTTCTAAAACCACCCCCACTCCACCCCCATGTCTTCATTTCTTATAGATATTACAGTACTTCATCACAATCATATGCCACAACTCGTTCAGCCATTCTCCAGTTGATGTATATCCCCTCAATTTCCAATTCTTTTGCCACCACAGAAAGGGCTGCTATAAATATTTTTGTACATATAGGTCCTTTTCTTCCCCCCCCCCCACCCCCCTTTTTTTTGGTCTCTTTTGGATGCAGATCTAGCAATTGTATTGCTGGATCAAAGGATATGCACAGTTTTATAGTTTTTGGGGCATAGTTCTAAATTATTTTCCAGAATGGCTGGATCAGTTCACAACTCCACCAGCAGTGTATTAGTGTCTCGGTTTTTCCACATCCTCTCCATTTGCCACTTCCTTTTTCTGTCATATTAGCCAATCTGATAGGTATGTCTTGGTACCTCAGAATTGTTTTAATTTGCATTTCTCTAATCAATAGTGATCGAGAACATTTTTTCACATTATTATAGATAGGTTTGATTTCTTCTGAAAATTGCCTGTTCATATTTTTTCACCATTTATCAATTGGGGAATGATGTGTATTTTTATAGATTTGACTCAGTCCTACAGATATATATATATATATATATATATATATATATATGCATACACACATACACATACACACACACACACACATATATGAGAGAAAAGAGACATTTCTCAGAGAAATTTTGTAACCCTTTATTTTAACTCTGTATGTGTCTTGCTATTTCAAGTGTGTCTCTCATAAACAATATATTGTTGGATTCTGGTTTCATTCTGTGGGTGAGCTTATCCCATTCACATTCACAGTTATGATTATTGTGTATTTCCCTCGATCCCATTTTTTTCTGTTTATCCTTCTTTCTATCTTCTTATTCTTAGCCTCCTCAAAAGTCTGTTTTGCTTCTGACCACTGCCTCCGTTAATCTGTTCTCCCTTTTTACCATTTCTCTCTCTCTCTCTCTCTCTCTCTCGCACACACACACCCACCCACACACCCTCTGTCTCCTCATATCTCTTTCTTATCCTTTTCCTTCCTATTTCTCTACTGGATAAGGTAGATTTTTATGCTCAACTGAGTATGTGTATACATACATACATACACACAATGTATGTACATATACATATATACCTACGTACATACATATATTATATTATACCGTGTTTGAAGAAATTCTGGTGAGAATCAAGTTCAAATGCTGCCTAACCCCTTCTTAACCCCTTTGCCTGTTTCCTCCCTGTATCACTGCCTTATCATGGTAAAGGGCTTGTGTAGCTCAGTGTCGTGCAGAGTCATTCGAGATAGACAAGTCATAGTGGAAAGTTCTGATAAAAGGTGATCCACTGGAGAAGGAATTGGCAGACCACTTCAGTATCTTTGCCAGGAAAACCTGATGGACAGTACTAAAACAATAAAAGAAATGGCATCAGAAGATGTGCCCTTCAGGTTGGAAGGTGACAGAAGCAGAATAGATTAAGAAGAGGTAGCAAGAATGCATGAAAGAACTGTACAAGAAGGATCTTAACATCACTGATAATGATATGGTTGCTGATTTAGAGCCAGACATCCTGATGAATGAAGTCAGGTGGTAACAGTAAGGCTAGTGGAGGTGGTGGAATTCCATTTGATGCTGCTGTTAAAGTGCTGCACTCAATATGCCAGTAAATTTGGAAAACTTTTTTTAAAATTTATTTTATTTTATTTACTTTTAGTTTACAAGATTCAGTTCCACAATCCCTTGAGTTTCAAATTTTCTCCCCTCCCCCCCCCCCATGGTGGTGTGTAATCATGTATAGGATCTACAGATACTTTCACATTGTACAATAGTTCGGTTATATAGAAGGGCTGTAACCAATGAGTAATCACTGAGAAAAAAAAACAACAAAAAAACGAAACCAAACATGAAAAAGAACAGTAGCATGTTTTGCTTCAGTCTCCATTTAAACTATAGTCTTTCTAGATCTTTCTCTGAGTTTAGATACCTCCTTCCATCCTGAGGCTTGTAGAGTTGTCTTTTAGTTGAGTGTTGTTGAGGATAGTCCAGTTTATCAAGGTTGGTCGTTACACATACGATGTGTCTGTGATTGTGTACAAGCTTTTCCTGGTTCTGCTCTTCTCACTTAGCATCAAATTGTATAAGCCTCTCCAGGTAATTATGAAGTCCATCTCCTTCCCATTTCTTATAGCACAATAGTATTCCATTACTTTCATATACCATAGCTTGTTCAGCCATTCCCCAATTGATGGACATCCCCTATATTTCCAGGTTTTTGCAACCACAAAGAGAGCTACAATAAATATTTTTGTACATATGGGTCCTTTTCCCACTTCTGTGATCTCTTTGGGATATAATCCCAACAGTGGTATTGCTGGGTCAAAGGGTATGCAATTATTTATAGCCCTCTCCAGAATGGTTGTCTCAATTCACAACTCCACCAACAATGCATTAGTGTTCCAATTTTTCCACATCCTCTTCAACATTTGTCATTTTCAAATTTGGAAAACTTAACAGTGGCCATT
>JAQQSV010017019.1:0-11703 GCA_028646515.1 Pseudochirops corinnae
GTCCTTCTGACTCCAGGGCCAGTGCTCTATTCACTGAGCCACATAGCCACCCCAGACTTTTGAGTATTCTTGATGAAAAGATAAGAGCTAAATAGAAATTTTGACTCTCAAATATAAGATGCAAGAGAAATATAAAAAGGTAATCAGGAAAGGGAAATCGTAAGTGATTTAATGAGGTTAAACTGTTTACATGGGAAACATGGGAAGATAATATTTATAACTCATAAGACTTTTCTCATTATTAAAGTAGTTAGAAGGAGCATATATAGACAGAGGGTACAGGTGTGAGTTGAATATGAAGAGATGATATAAAAAAAGTAAAATTAATGGGTTAGAGAGGAATGTACTGGGAGCAAGGGAAAGGGAGAGTCAGAGTGGGGTAAATTATCTCACATAAAAGAGACAAGAAAAAGCTTTTACAGTGGAGGAGAAGAAGAGGGAGGTGAGGGGGAGTGAGTGAACCTTTCATCAAAACTGACTCAAAGAGGGAATAACATACATATTCAGTTGGATATGGAAATCTATTTTACCCTACATGAAAGTGGGAGGGGAAGGAGAAAGAGGGTGATAAGGCAGATTGGGGGAGAGAGTAGTCAGAAGCAAAACACTTTTGAGGAGGGACTAGATTAAATTAGAAAGAAAACAAATAGGAGAGGAGGGATACGATGGAGGGAAATATGGTTAGCAATGGTAAGTGGGGAAAATTTTTGAAGCCTCATTTCTCAAATATATAGAGAACTGAGGCAAATTTATAAAAAAAAATAGAATCATTCCCTAATTGATGAATCATCAAAAGTTATGATCAGTTTTCAGGTGATATATCTATAATGACATGAAAAAAAAATACCCTAACACTTTTGATTGGAGAAATGCACATTAAAACAATTCTGAGGTACTTCCTCACATCTATTTGATTGGCTAACAGGAAAGAAAAGGTAAATGGAAAATGTTGGAGTTAATGTGGGAAAAATGAGACATGAATGCAATGTTGGTGAAGTTGTGAACTTATCCAACTCTTCTCTAGAGTAATTCAAGACTATGCCCAAAAGGTTATAAAACCATGCATACCTTTTGACTTAGCAATGCCACTACTAGGTTTATATCCTAAAAGAGATTTTTTTAAAAAGGAAAAAGACTTGTATGTAATATATATATATATATATATATATGTATAGCAACTCAATTCTGAGGACGAAGAATTAGAAATTGAGGGGATGCCTATCAATTTGGGAATGGGTGAACAAGTTGTGATATGTGATTATTATGGAATGCTATTGTATTATTTTTTTAAAAAAATGATGAACAGGACGCTCTCAGAAAAACCTGGCAAGTCTTGCACAGGCTGATGCAAAGTTAAATGTACTGTATACAAAGTAACAGCAATATTGTAAGATGATCGGCTGTGATTGACTTAGCTGTTCTCAGCAATACAACAATCCGATACATATCTGAAGTACTAATGATGAAAAATGCTATCCATCCCCAGAGAAAGATCTGATGGTGATTGAGTTCAGAGTGAAGCATTTTTTTTGCCTTTTTTTTTTTTGAGTTTTTTCCCTATGTTTTCTTTTACCTCATGACTCTTATAGATATGTTTTGCATGACTACACATGTATAACCTATATTGAATTGCTCGCCTTCTCAGTGAGGGAAGGGTGGGAAGGAAGCAAGGGAGAAAATTTGGAACTTGAAGTTTTATGCACAAATATTAAAAAATTTCATGTAACTGAGGAAACTTAATTTTAAAATTTTAAAAAGATGAATTTGCTCTAAAATTCATGTTTCAAATGAATGAGAAAATTGACTTTTCTATGGTTATTTAGTATCTATTACTTAAGTGGTAGAGAAAATCTATGAGTTATAACAGTTTAAGTATTTGTACACTTGATCTTCACACTCTGACAATAATTGGACAATAGCTTAAGTAGTTTTAGTCTACTCCTAATGAGAGTATAAAATCATATCATTGATTTGGTAATATTTGTCTTCTTGTATGCTGTCCCTAAAAGACGTGCATCCAATTAATTTACCACCTAGGGACTTAAATATAAACTTTAAAAATAAGTGATAGGACATAGGCATGCTTATGGGTTTTTTTTTAAATAACTTGTTTCAATTTTAGAATGGAAGCATTTATGACCAAAGAAGAGATACAGAATATTATGAAAAGCAAAATGGATAATTTTGATCACATTAAATTGAAAAGTCCTTGAACAAACAAAGCCAATGCAATCACGATTAGGAGGGAAACAGAAAACTAGGAAAGAATTTTTAAATTTATTCCAGAGATAAAGGTCTCATTTCTGAAATATACAGAGAACTGATATAAATTCATAAGAATACAATCATTCCCCAATTGATAAATGGTCAAAAACAGGCAGTTTTAAGAGGAAGAAATTAAAGCTATCTATAGTCATATGAAAAAATTTTCTATATCACTATTGATTAGAGAAATGCAAATCAAAACAACTCTCAGGTACCATATCACACCTATCAGATTAGCTTAGATGACAAAACAGAAAAATGATAAATGCTGGAGATGTGAGAAAATTGGAAAACTAATTCATTGTTGATGGAGTTGTGAACTGATCCAACCATTTTGTAGAGTAATTTGGAATTGTGCACAAAGACATTACCCTTGGTGCATACCCTTCAGCCCATCAATATGGCTTCCAGGTATGTATCCCAAAGAGATTATAAAAATGGAAGAAGGATCCACATATACAAAAATATTTATAGCAGCTCTTATTGAGGTGGCAAAGCCTTGGAAATTGAGGGGATGCATATCAGTTAAGGAATGGCTGAACAAGTTTTGCTATATCAATGTAATGGAATACAATTTTGCTATAATAAATGATGAGCCAGCAGTCTTCATAAAAACCTGGAAAGTGTTACATGAACTGACACTGAATGAAATAAGCAGAACAAGAGAGCACTGTATACAGTAACAGCAACATTATATGATGACTAACTCTGATAGACTTATCTCTTCTTAGTAATGCAAGGATCTAAGACAACATCAAAAGATTCGAAAATGCTGTCCACATCTGGAAAAAGAACTAAGTAATATGAATGCAAATTGAAGCATATTATTTGCACTCTCTCTCTCTCTTTTGTTTTTTTGTTTATTCTTTCTTGTGGTTTCTCCCATTAATTCTAATTCTTCTGTACAATATGACTAATGTGAAAAATAGGTTTAATATGAATATATATGTTGAGCCTCCATCAATTTACATGTCATCTTGGATGAGGGGAGGGGAGACATGGGTAGAAAATTTGGAACTCTAAATCTTATAGAGGTCAATGTTGAAAGTTAAAAATTAATAAATTAAATTTTAAAAAAGAATATTTTTCATTTTTTTAGAAGATCATCCTTGTCTACTATGATTTAAGTAGTAGTAGTAGTAGTAATAGTAGTAGTGTGATATTATGGAAACTTTCCTTGTTTTGGATGATATTGTGCTATTATTGTTCAGTCATTTAGGTGAGTGATTCTTTGTGACTTTAGCAAAGATACAAAATTGGTTTGCCATTTTCTTCTCCACTTCATATTACAGATGAGGAAACTGAGGCAAACAGGATTAAGTGAATTGCCACATACCTAGTAAGTGTCTAAGGGCAGATTTGAACTCAAGTCTTCCTGACTCTAGGTTCAGCACTCCATCTACTGCACCACCCATCTGCCACTTTGAACCATAGAGTCAGAGATTAACTACATGACCAGTCAAAAAATATTACTCCCAAAGGTTTTGATGCTGTTGTTCTAAATTTTGTTTTTGTTTTATTTGAAGGAGATAAAGCATGATAAATCATAGGTCAAAGGGCATAATCATGCCTAAAACCTGTTGTTTTTTTTTTCCTCAAACAAATTAGTAGATTAAGAAACTCACTTCAGAATTTATTTAGAAAAATGTTGGGTTAAAATTTTGATAGAATGAATACCAGAGGAAAAAAGGCTACAATTCAGAGTCTTTGATTGGACTCCCATTATGAAGGATCATTTCTCTTTTCCATTACACAAATTGAGATAGTTTGGTTTTTTTTTCTTGTAAAATGGAAAGCTAATCCTAGAATTTGATTGGCTTACAGTTAAGATTTGACCTGTACCTTACTTATTATAGTTTCTTGGTAGCCTCTGGCTTTGTTGACATGAATTACTAAACAAACAAGGGAACAGAAAGACCCTCTTGTGTGGAATAGGGACCCTTCAGGTTTGGAGAATGTATCAAAATTACCTCCTAACCTGCTAACCAGATTCATTTCCATATGGCATGAACAGTGTCTCATCTACTGGAGTTTTAAGAGCTTTTGTATCTTTGTTTACTGCCTTTTTCTATTTTATAATTAAATAAATTTCCATTTGTTTGCTCTTGTATAGCCTACAAGTATGTGGTTTCTTTTTAACACTAAGCCTGAACTAGCAGGATACCAGAATGAATTAGGCCCTCTGCTATTAGCGGTATAAATCAATTGTCTTTTTCTGTTAACATCTTTCTTTATTATTATTCCTATTAATTTATTCTAGGTTTTCAACATTTACTTCCATAAGATTTTGAGTTACAAATATTCTCCCTATCTCTCTACCCCACATACATTCACAATGTGCATTCTGATAGCCTGTCCCTCCAATCTGCCCTTCCATCTATCAACTCCTCCCCCCGCCTTACCTCCATTCCTTCTATTTTTCTGCAGGGCAAGACAGATTTCTATACCTCATCATCTATATATCTTATTTCCCAGTTACATGTAAAGACAAATTTTTAAAATTTATTTTTAAAACTTTGAGTTCCACATCCTCTCGTATCCTCCCTCCTCACCCACCTTCACTGAGAAGGCAAACAATTCAATACAGGTTATTCACGTGTAGTCATGCAAAACACTTCCATAACAGTCCTGTTGTGAAATACAGAGTATATTTCTCTCCGTCTTATCCCACACCCCCATTTATTCTATTTTCTCCATTGACTCTATTCCTCCTCAAAACTGTTTACTTCTGATTACACCCTTCTTCCATCTGCCCTCCTTTCTATCATCCTCCTCTTGTCTCATGCCTCGCTAATTGTCTATAGGGTAAGATAGAGTTTTGTACCAAATTCAATGGGTGTTATTCCCTCCCTAAGTCAAATCCAATGAGAATAAGATTCATTCATTCCCTCTCACCTCCCCCTTCTTCCCTCCAATGTAAAAGCTTTTTTATTTGGTTCTTTTATGTGAGATAATTTACTCCATTCCACCACTTCCTTTCTCCTTCTCCCAATACATTCCTCTTTCACCCCTTAATTTTATTTTTTAGATATCAACCCTTCATATTCAATTCACCTCTCCAACTACCCTAACACTGAGAAAGGTTTCGTGAGTTACTAATACCATCTTTCCATGTATACATATAAACAATTCAACTTTTAAAAGTCCCTTATGATTTCTATTTCCTGTTTACCTTTCTATGCTTCTCTAGAGTCTTGTATTTGAAAGTCAAATTTTCTATTCGGTTCTGGTCTTTTCAGCAAGAATACTTGAAAGTCCTCTATTTCTTTGAATATCTGTTTTTTTCCCCTGAAGAATTATACTCAGTTTTTCTAGATAGGTGATTCTTGGTTTTAATCTTAGCTTCTTTCATCTCCAGAATATCATATTCCAAGCCCTCTCTTCCTTTAATGTAGGAGCTTCTAAATCTTGTGTCATCCTGCTTCTGTTTCTACAATACTTGAAATGTTTCTTTCTGACAATTTGTAATATTTTCTCCTTGACCTGGGAACCTAGAATTTGGATACAATATTCTGGGAGTTTTCCTTTTGGGATCTCTTTCAGCATGTGATCAGTGTATTCTTTTCCTCTCCATTTTCTCCTCTGGTTCTACAATATTGGGGTCATTTTATTTGATTATTGACAGTTTCTTAAAAGCTAATGTCTAAGCTCTTTTTTTTGATCATGACTTTCAGGTACTCCAATAATTTTAAAAATCTTGCTCCTGGATCTACTTTCCAGATCAGTTGATTTTCCAATGAGATATTTCACATTTTCTTCTTTTTTCTCATTCTTTTGGTTTTATTTTATAATTTCTTGATTTCTCATAAAGTCATTACCTTCCATTTTCTCCATTCCAATTTTGAAGGAATTTTTTCCTTCACTGAGCCTTTAGACTTCCTCTTCCATTTGGTCAATTCTGCTTTTTAAAGCATTCTTCTCCTCATTGACCTATTTGGCCAATTGAGTTAGTCTATTTTTTTTAGGTGTTATTTTCTTTAGCAACAAATTTGGAGTCTCCTTTAGCAAGCTGTTGACTCATTTTTCATTATTTTCTTGCATCACTCTCATTCCTCTTCCCAATTTTTCCTTTACTTCTCTTACTTCATTTTCAAAATTCTTTTTGAGCTCTTTCATGACCTGAGACCAATTCACATTTTTCCTGAATGCTTTGGATGTAGGAGTTTTGACTTTGTTGTCTTCTTCTAGTTGTATGTTTTGATCTTTCTTGTCATCAAAGTCAGATTCTATAGTCTGATTTTTTTTTTCTGTTTGCTCATTTTCCCAATTACTTGACTTTTCAGCTCTTTATAAAGGTAGTATGCTGCTTCCACAGTGTAGGGCAAACTGTCCCAAGCTTCAGGGCTTTTGTATGGCTGTTTTCAGAGATACTTCTAGGGAAGTATAAATTTTTAGCTCTTCCATGGTAGTATGATCAAAGGAAAGGCATTTATTGCTTTCCTGGCCTATGCTCTGTAAGTGACCACAAGTACTCTTTTCTGCCTTGGAACTGTGAACTTTCCCTCTCCACTGCTGACACAAACTTTGCCAAGTCAATGCTCCTCCTTGCCCCAGGACCACCACCAAAGACTACAAACCAGATCTAAGCGTGGGCAAAGCAAGAGAATCCTGCCTTCATGCCAGCAAAGAGATTCTGTAATCCCCCTCTGATCAGCCACTTGATCCCAACACAGTCTGTGGGCTGAAATCTGTGGAATCAGCCATTGCTGCCACCTC
This sequence comes from Pseudochirops corinnae, assembly GCA_028646515.1. NCBI lineage: Eukaryota > Metazoa > Chordata > Mammalia > Diprotodontia > Pseudocheiridae > Pseudochirops > Pseudochirops corinnae. Next base: position 6,982 of record JAQQSV010017019.1, read on the forward strand.
CCTGAGGCTGGGGCCAGACCATGTTCCTCTATGATCCAGGTCTAACAGACCTTTCCTACTGATCTTCTAAGTTGTTTTTGGTGTTTGTGGGTTGAGAAGTCTAGAAACCACCATACCTGCCAGTGATTCAGTCCCATCAGGGGTCCTCTGCCACGTCTGTATCGGCATGGCCCAAGCTGGACCGCTCTCTTCTCTCAGTCTGAGGCATCAGACCTTTCCTACTGACCTTCCAGGTTGTTTTAGGCTTGCTTTTTTGTTTCACTCTGTCATTTTGTGGGTTCTGCTGCTCTAGAATTTGATTAGAGTCATTTTTACAGGTATCTTAAGGGGTTTGGGGGAGAGCTCACACAAGGCCCTGCCTTTATTCTGTCATCTTTCCTCCACCCCCAGCAATGACCTTTTTGAACTTGGGGTAGGCACAGCCTAAGGAAAATATTTATCTATATATTTGTGCAGTAATTTAAGATTATTGACTTTTATAAGCACATGTGACTTAGTATTTCAGAACTGAAATATTGAATTCAATATTGAAGATTTTTCTCAAATCTCTCACCCAAATATCAAATCTATATAAAACTTAATTAAAAATATAATTGCATAGATGACACTTTTCAACAATCTGCTTAACATTTATATCAAGTGAGACATAAAACAAAGAGACATATGTTCACCTAATATCATTTTCTATGTCAAGGACTATATCTTACTCAGAATCCAAGGAAAAGAGGGGTCTCTGTTGATGTCAATTTTCTACATTTTCTGATTTTTTCAGATATTATGAATGGCATCAGGCTTCAGAGCACTATAAAAATATCCACAAGTCAATGCAAAAGAGACTGATTTAATCATCCACGTAACTAAACTTACATGAATGTAAAATCCTCCATGGTGAAAATTTTGACAGAGTTGCCCTTGTAGGCAGAAAACAAATTGGACCCAGAAGTGAGTAAATGGAAAAAATATGGCATGGACAACTAACTGCTAAACCTTCAAACAATATAAACTGGAAACTATGGCTAAAATTCTTCTTTTAATCATCAATGTCATGCACAGCAATCATAGAATTCCACAACTCTGAAAAGATTAATAGCTCAAGTCACTAAAGGTGACTATAAAAGAACGCCTTATGAGTGAGAAGAACTTTATAAAGAAATTGAGGAAACACAAATCCAGAAAAAAAGCTAAGTTAAAAGGAACTCCAAAAGCCACCTAGTCCAATTTCTACCTGACTAAGATATATTCTATAATATTTCCTAATGATAGTAATCCATCATTAAACTTGAATATCACTGGTGAAAGGTAAGTGACTACCTTCTGAGGTAGACAATCTCATTTTGGATAATTCTTTTTTTATGAGAGCAAATGCCTCTAAAATTTCAGAACAGTTTTCCACTGATCAATCCAGCAACTTTATTAAGCTTCATTGTATGCCAGAAACTATTACAAGTAGTAATGATGCACAGAAAAAGCAAATATTTTCTGCCTTCAAAAAATGCATAATCTCAATGGGAGAAATGACATTTATATAAATGAATTTAAATAAAATGCATACAGAGTATACTTATGGAATTAAAGGAATAATCATCCCAGAGGTCTAGAAGACATGGATGGATTAAAACTGTTAACAGAAGGAGTGACATTGCAAGCAAAATTAAGGACCTTAGAGTGTTGAAAAACAAACAAACAACTTGTCTGATTTTCAAAAGGGAAAATGTGAGCAAACTAATTTCCCTCGTAGACAAAGGTGCATATGTAGTAGAAATAAGGTGTTAAAAATAAATGTATTATTTTCTTACAAGTTTTTAGAGTAAATTGGTTGGAAATCATTTTCCAAAAGGAGACAATGTTGCATTCTACCTCCCACTTAGACTCAAATCAGTATGATAGTTCTAGAAGAATCCTCCAGTTTGAAAGGTAAAATGAGACTAGAATATGTAAATAGAAAGCTGGAAAACAGACAGAACTGCATGAAAAGTCATGTTTTGATTTTGTCAATGGATCATCTAAAGAATTTAGATTCAATTTAATCTAGAAAAAAATAGTACTGGGGCTCAGTACTTTGTTAAAAGTTGCTGAGATAGTATAGGCTATCTACATTAAGTGGCCAATATTGTGCTAGAAACTATGGAAGCGATATGACCAACCCTAGTAAATGTCTGTCTCTGTGTCTGTCTCTGCCTCTCTCTGTCTCTGTCTCTCTATCTTTCTGCCTCTCCATTATCTCTTTTTGTCTCTCTGTTTGTGTCAGTGTCTGTCTCTATTTCTTTCTCTGTCCCTGTCTCTCTCTCTTTGTCTCTGTCTCTCTCTAATTTCTTTCCTCTCTCCCTTTCTTCTATTTAACTGTTTGATTCCATTATAAAAATTTGGAAATTTAAAGTTATATTACTGACTTCAAAAGATGACCTCAGATCTTCTGAGACTGAATTTTTAAAATGTATGCTTTTGCCATTTGTTAAATCAATTAAGAAACTGTAAGAAATATGGTTAGAAAATTTGAATCACTTTGAATTACTGAATTGATTTTTTCCTTTCTATGTCTTATGCATTGATGGTTTATTAGAAAGGCAGAAGATGCACTGAGGATGAATTTCAAATCTGTATGGTGATGACTGGTAATCATTTTGAGCTTCTTATCTCATTTTGATAATGATGTTAACTTTCCTGAAGTTATAACAATTACAAAAAAAAAAAAAAGGTAGGGGAGGAGAAACATACAATGGGAAAAAGGAATATGATACTCTCAGTTAATTTTATTGAAATAATACATAAGGAATTTTCTCTCTTTTATATGTATGGATACACACACACACATATATGTGTATATACACACACATTTGTTCAACTGTCCAATTTAACTTAAATGTGAATAAATTATAATTTTTGCTATTTCATTGAACTAAGAATTTTGAAAGAAGAATAAATGTACAGAAAATATTAAAATTATCACAAAATGAAAGGATCCTCTAAGGCAGCAGTTCTCAACCTGTAGGTCATGACCCCTTTGGAGTCAAATAACCCTTTCACAGGGGTCACAGAGGTCATCTAAGACCATCAGAAAACACATATTTCTGATGATCTTAAGAGCCTCCTCTATCCATCTCCAGGCAGATCCACCCACATGCAGACATGCCCACATATGACTATTAGAGGGTTGTGGCATCAGGAAGGTTGAGAATCACTGCTCTAAGGGATCTTGGAGATCAATGAATCCAACCCCCTCATTTTACAGCTCAGGGGGGAAGAAGTGTTTTAATTGATGAGGCTACTTAAGTTTAAATTTTTACCTTCTTTTTGAAGTGATATTATGTTAATAATATAATCCTTTATGGAATGAATTAGTCCTCTAATTCCTCATGTTCTGAGCACATTGAAATTTTTAAAAAAAACAATATTTCAAAATTGTGTGCATTAAAATGTCAAAACTTGCCTTTTAGTTCAATTTTTTTTTTTGCTTTTATGGTTGAATTTCTTTCTTCCAATTTTTTTATGAGAATGATAGTCACACACAATTGTATGAGCAAGATGAAATACTTTTCATCTAAGGGAACATAGGAATTTTGTTGTATTTATTAAAGCGTAATTTTACCTTCTCCAGATTTCCTTTTGAAATATGAACATATTTCTTTTGTACAATTTCACAGCTTCCTTTATGAATTGTAATAAAAACTCTAAGTAGGGGGCAGAGTCAAGATAGTGGCATAGAAGCAGCAAAACTCTGCAGCTTTCACCATAATGACCTCAAATACCCATAAAATATGACTCGAAACAAATTTGAAAGCTCCAGAACACGCAAAATGACAGAGTAACAAAGCTCCTGATGAAGGTAGCCGGGCAGGCAGGCAGGAAGAGGTTCATCACAGCATGCTGGGAGCCCAGACCAGCACCACATGAACCCATGGCTGGAGCCCTAGGGCCACCAGAAAAAGCCACAGCTGGAGAGCCAATCACTGCCAGCTGTGGTGTTTTCAAGAATTACCAATCCATAAGAAACAAGGATAAAGTGAAAAGTCAGTGGATCTCAGAAAAATTCTGGGGAGAGGGTCCAGCTGACAGCCCCAGGGCTAGAAGCAGCTGAAGCAGTGGCACTGCAGCCATCTCCAAGTGGCTGCTTCAGAAGCTCCCAGCCTACAGATTCCACGGGGGCCAAGCAATCATTCAGAGGCTAAGTGTTCTTGCCTTGAGTTGCCTGAATTTGATTACAGTCTTGGGTGGTGGTCCTGAGGTGCATTTTCAGTGAGCCAAAGCTGGTGGGGGCTACAGAAACAGTGGCCTCCTAATAGCTCCAGCAGCTGTGAAAACCCCAGTGATTTTGGACAGAGCTCTGCCCTCTGAAAGCAGAGTTCTAGTGAACCTAGAAGTCAAGTAATTGACTCACAGCATGAGTAGGCAAAGGAAGCAAAGCAAGCACAGCAATGCAACTTTAGATTCCTTTTTTGGGGACAAAAAGGATCAAAACATGGAAAAGGAGGAAGACAAAACAGTCAGAACTCCTGCACCAAAAGCTTCCAAGAAAAATGTAGACTTGTTACAAACCATAGAGCAGCTTGAGAAGAATTTTGAAAACCAAATAAGGGAAGTGGAGGAAAAATTGGGAAGAGAAATGAGAATGATACAAGAAAATCATGAAAAGAGAGTCAACAACCTGACTGAAGAAAATAACACCTTAAAAAATAGATTAACTCAAATGGCAAAAACGGCTCAAAAAGCCAATGAGGAGAAGAA
>JAQQSV010017020.1:0-11703 GCA_028646515.1 Pseudochirops corinnae
CAAAGAATCTTAAAACAAAACAAAATGAAACAAAAACTTCCTCCAAAAGAAATCCGATTTGGGGAGTTTTATGCTGTTTAGCATAGGCAGGATAGATCATTGGGGGAGGGAGAAGAGCACTTATTTAAAGTCATTTCCAATAGATTATACTTGAGTGAATAGCTCACTGACTCAGACAGGGTAATTAAGTTCAGGGCTGTGACAATATCTCTGTTCACAAGTTTGGATTTTTTTGTTTTTAATTTTTTTCAGATACAATTTTCAAATCAGGGCAGAATTTCCGGTTCTAGCTTCAGCTTCAACTGCAATTTCCTCATAGGTTATCTCTTTCAAAACAGGTCTTTGATACTGTGAGATCTCTAACATCTCCAATACCACAACATTGTGCCCTAAGAGAAAAGTCAGGCATGGCACTTCCATGTCAACCCCTAGAGATTAAACTTGATACTCAGGATTTATGCTATTCATTTCATATCACATCGTGTTAAAAACAACACAGTACTGCGGAGCTGCTAATTTTGAATCTTTTTTTTTTCTTCTGGGCATATAAATATCCCTATGCATTTAAGCATATAAGTACCTGGAATACCTCTCACCCATTCTAATGACCACATCTCCATCCGTGGCTGTTTGAATCCTACTCATCCTTCAAAGTCCAGCTCAGAAATTTCTTTTCCCATGATAATAATAACTGGTATTTTTATAATGTTTTCAATCAATCTGTAAATCCAGAAGCATTTTTAAAGCACCTACTTCCCATGTGCCAAGGATAGTACTAGGCACTAGGAACTCAAAAACAATTAGATATAGTAGGATTTGGTTTGCTCAACCCAAGAATAATGAGTAGTAGAGAAAGGACATAAAAAGTGCTGGGAAAACTGGAACACAATCAGCCAGAAATTAGTTTTACACCGATATTTTATATCCTAGACCATAATAAACTTCAAATGAACATATTATATAAATATGAGGTTACATTATGAAAACAAAAATGAAAGAAGGGGAAAGAAACACAACTGATGACTAATGATTAGGAGGAGAATTCTTAACAAAGAGCAATGATTATTGTAGACGAGAAAATGGACAATAATACATAAATTTGGAAAAAAAAGACTTTTGTAAAAGCAAAAGCAATGTCACTAAAATCAGAAGAGAAATAATTCATCAGAAAAAGAATATATTCATAGAAAACTTTCCTTCTTAATATCTGATATCCAACATAGATAGAGAACTGATACACATGAGTGAAAACAAGAGCCATTCCCCAACAGAAAATTGATCCCAAGATTATGAACATTCTCAAACAAAGAATCATGAATTATAAATGACAACATAAAAAAGTCCCAAATCACTAGGCATAATAGAAATACAAACAAAAACAACTCTTGAGTTACTACTTCCCACGCACTAGATTGGCAAACAAGATAGAAAAGGAAAATGCCAATTGTTGGAGAAATTTAGGGGATTACAAACATGCTAATACATGGGCTGCAGAGTTGAATTGGCACTATTTTATAAAACAACTTTGAACGATACCCCCCAAAATTTTCTAAACTGCATGTAGCCTTATTTCTTTTGATCTAGCCATATTACTTATAGTAATATTCTCCTGAGACTTCAAAGACAGAGAAAAAGGACTGTAACAGCAATGTCACTTGTAGTTGCTGTGGGAGTATAAGACCAATAACACCAGCACACAGGAGGGCTGCTAGCACAGGTCCTTTTATATGCTTTTCTAAAGGAAAACAACTGAAAAGGGGTCAACAATCTTACTTTAATCAAACACACACACACACACACACACATATCAGAAATTACAAGTAGTTATCAAAGAGAGAAACACCAACATCTGGGTTTCCAAAGTTGGGTCATTCCTTAACAGCTACCCAGAGTCTTATCTGGGCAGATCACACAAACATTCCTCTAATGAGTGAGCCCCAAAGCAAAATGCTAACCTCAGAGTATATATACACTTCTTCAGGGTCAGAAGGCATCACAACCCTTGTGACCCACTGCCTAATTGCAAAGTAACAAAAGGTCTGGCCCTTCCTGAAAAACAAACCTCCCCTAATCCAGCTTCCCTTGTTGAGCTCCACATGAGGCCTATCAATGTGTGGTGAAGATCTTCAACTCCCATTAACATTACAAGGACTCATATGTACAAAATTATTTATGTCAACACTTTCTGGTGAGTTACCAGAGTCATACAGCTTATAATTATATAAGGCAGGATTCCAACCCAAGATTTCATAGCAAAATGCTGTAAATAAAGGGGTGACCATCATTCAAGCCTATATCCTCTAACTTTAAAATACAGGCTCTTCTAGTGTATTATATTCTATTTCACTCAAATCTCATCCTTGGTTTCCACCTCAGCTCCAAATCTGTGTGACTTTTGGCATGACTTTTATCTATCTATTCCTCAGTTTCCTCATCTATAAAATAAGAAATTGAACTAGATGATCTCTAAGGCTGCTTTATCTTTTAAATCCTATGATCTCATGATTTTATAAGATAAATATACATATATATCTTATACCCCCCCCCTTTACTTAAGGCAGAAATCCCTTCTAAAACTTAGAAGACATAATCACCCAACCTCTAATTGAAGATGAAAAAAAATGTACTTTATATATCAATGTAGAATTTACAAAGCACTTTGCATATACTTGATATAATTTGATGCTCAAGCTGTCTTGTTAAGTAGGCATTATTGTTACCAGCATTTTACAAATGAGGAAATGAATATTGAGAGAAAGTAAGTGGCTTAGCCAGAGTCATATGGTTAATGAGGCAAGATTTCAGTCCCCAGGTCCATAACATAACCCACTATCCCAAGCTACCTCAATAGAGAATACATTACCTCCCAAGCCAGTCTATTCCCATGCTAGATTAACATTAATTATTAGGAAGGTTTTCCTTACCTGGAGTAGAAATCACTCTTTCTACCACATTCACCTTTTGCTACAACTTCTACCCATGAGACCCAAATAGAACCAGTCTAATCTCTTTGCTACATGGCAGCCTTTCAAATACTTAAGAAAAACTATCCTCTCCTCTCATTCTTCTCTAGGCTAACTATCCTCAGTTCCTTTAACTGATTCAAGAAGAGAATAGTGTCTGGCATTGTTACCATGTTGGTCTAGAAATGTCATAGTTTGTCACTGTCCTTCCTCAAATGTAGTGCCCATACTTAATGTAAGAAGTAAAATTCTAACCTGCTTCAGTCCCTTGGTTTCAGCAAAAATGAGGTGATCCAACAAAGAGAGAACATGGACAGGATCATTAACTTCATTGTTCTGGGAACTACTTCTCTCTCAGCATAGTCTATCACATTAACCCAAGAGTAGGCCTTTATTCACAGCAGGAATGGACAGTGAAGTGGCATAGTGGATTGAAAACTGGGCTGGACTCATCTTTCTGAGTTCAGATGTAGCCTCAGACACTACTAGCTGTGTGACCCTGGTCAAGTCACTTAACCCTGTTTGTCTCAGTTTCTTCATCTGCGAAATGAGTTGCAGAAGGAAACAGCAAACCACTTCATTATCTTTAACAAGAAAACCTGAAAATGAAGTCACAAAGAGTTGGACATGACTGAAATAACTTGACAAAAATTTACTGAAGGAAATAGGAAACAATACACTTCTCAGAGCAACAATGAGGATTCTTCTCTAAACAGTAAAACAATAGTGCTTCTGCAGCTTTGGGTTATGGGGATACTTTCTGTTGACAGGAAATATTGACAAATGCCTGGATCAAAAGGAAGTGAAAGATAATTAGGACAGACTCTTCTCACTCTCTCACTGTGATTCCAAATGAAAACCATTAACCATTTCTTAGGCAGAAGACAATAACATCCCATTGTTTAATAAGAGGAAATCCTCTAGTGTGTTCTATCCATGCTTGTAGAATACCTAAGAATGAAATCATAGAGAAGGAAGTTTTAATCAAGGATCTGCCACTGATAGTTTTCTTTTCTCCTTTCCATCCTACTCACAGCCCAGACAGCATCCTCTGAGAGAGACAAACCGAATGACAGCGAGGGGCCCAGAGTGACATCTGGTATAGAATGGAAAACATAATGGACTGACATGGTCTATCATGTTCTACTTTAGTTTGTGACAGGGGGACTAAATAGCAGGGTCAGCAATCCTTGCAGTTGAAACACAACCTCTTGAATAAGTATCAGAAGTTGAGTGTCTTTTGAAAACTCCCTTATTACCAGTCAATAATGGGTGAGACCTTTCCTAGGCAAGGGAGCACACCATTTTCTTTCTCTTAGTTTAAAACAGAGGAAAAAAAACCAAATTAAGAGTCAAAGCTCCTAATTGGAGTGAAGTATTCTTGATTTCTAATGATCATACATACATACATACATATATATGCACATGTATATACAATACATATATGTAAATACAAATATGTATATATATTCTTGGTTTCTAAGGATCACACAATACACACACATACATATATGTAAACACATATGTATATGTAAATATACATGTATGTGTATATGAGTGAAGTATTCTTGGTTTCTAATGGTCACACATACATATATGTAAATACACACATGTATATGTATATATACACATATGTATATGTGTTTATATGTGAGTGTACACACATGTGAATGTTTATTTGATGATCAGCATTTTATTCTGCTAGTCTACAGTATTCCCTGGATCAGCAATACAAATTGTTTTATTTTTAAACAGAAACTACTGCTTTGAGCTAAAAATATTTGGATTACATTTCCAGTTCCCCCTCTGCTCCATGAGTAAATTATTGAACCCAGATGGCTCTCAGTTTAGTTTTCTTTTAAAATCGGGGTTAGTAGACATGCTCCTTTTTCACTTCCCTTGTAGATGTGCCACAAGGCAAGTCTGCTGCATAACTTACAGGAAGAGAAGGTAAAAGTGAGTGATACTCTAATTTTTGGAGGCAGTACCTATGTAAAGTGAAGAAGATGAAACAATGATCATGAAAATACTACAGATTTTCATATAGATCATCACCATGCTCTGCTGATTTAATTTGTGATAATGAGACCTGGACTAAGGCTATAGTGTATCTTCATACTGCTTGTGAAGAAAAGATTTTCTGAGCAAATTTATACTGCAAGCCAGAGGGAAGGATTACTACGGAATCACAGAACCTCAGGATTGAAAAGTGTCTTCTTTGCCATCTAGTCCAACTGTGCCTGATATCCTATATCCACTGTCTCTAAATAAGTGACCAGTCAGCCTCTCCTTGAGGAAATGGGGGGTGACATTAGGGGAGTAAACAAAATGAATTATTTTACAAAGAACATTAGCATATTTATTTGTTTTCATGTCAATTTTTCCTCCACTAAAACCTACTCCAGGATTTAATTATGGCATAGCAGTGACCTTGCGCTCTATACTAATAGATCATGAAATCTAGTAAGTCCTACTAAAGGACAGCTAGCTACATGGCTCAGTGGACAGAGCACTGGGCACGGAGTCAGGAAAACCTGAGTTCAAGTTTGGCCTCAGGCACTGACTAGCTCTGTTATGCTGGTCAAGTCATTTAACTCTTCTTTGTCTTAATCCACTGGAGAAGGAAATGGCAAACCACTCTAGTATCTTTGCCAAGAAAACTCCATGGACAATATGGTCCATGGGGTCATGAAGAGTCAGACACAAGTGAACAAAACAATGAGTCCTACAAAGAATAGACCATGAATCTGTTTTGTCTGAGGCTTAGTTTCACTAAGTTTGGAGAAGCTGGTCATCAGAAGATTGGTTATAGCAAGTGAAGTATGGTGATTTAGTAAAAATGGGTCTAGATTTAGAGTTGCAGCTGTGTTCAAATTCCTCTAAGTCTCAACCCCCATACACAATTGATTAAAAAGTCTGTTAGTATCTACCATATTCCTCCCCATTTCTTCATTCACATCACAACTATCCTAAGTCTGGCACTCACTTCATCTCAACTAGACTATTGAAATGGTCTCCTATTTAGATTACCTTTGTCCAGCCTCACCTCACTTTACTACATATCATCAATATGTAGTTACCCAAATAATATTCTCAAAGCAAAGATCTTCCTATGTCAATCCCCTCCTTAAAAAGTTTCAGTGACTCACTGTTGCTTCTAGGACAAAATACAAACTATGTTTGGCAGGAAAACTTACCTTCATGAGTTAAAATCTGGTCTCAGATACTTACTAAGACCTTATGAGATTAAAGGATTTGTCCAAGATCACAAAGCTAAGAGAGCTGAGAGTACAACTAAAGCTTCTAACTACTAGTTCATCATTCTTCAATTGTAACCTAGAAATTCTGAAGAAATACTTCTTACCTTAATGGAAAAATGCATGTTCTTTGAGAGTAGGAATTGTTTCATTTTTTGAATTTGTATCCATATAACCTAACAGATTGCCCAGCACATAGTAGCACTAATAAATGGGTGTGAAATGATTGATCAATTGATTGATATTCAATGATTTAGAGAGGGGAAGAAACAGAACAGCTTATTCTCCTTACTCTTTCTTTTGATACGGTATTTTATTTTAAATATTTTTTCCATTTTCACTTCCAAACTTTCTCTCTCTGTCTCTCTGTCTCTGTCTCTCCTCCTTTTCTTCCTTTTCCTCCTCCTTCTTTTACCCCCATTCTCACCCACTGAATAGGCAAGAAATATGATACTCATTATAAATATTAAGTCATGCAAAATATATCTCTGCATCATCCATGTTCCTCCTCAATACCCTGAAAAGGAAGAAAAATAGAGAAAGAGAAAAAAAATACGCTTCAGTCTACACTCTTAAGTTCATAAATTCTCTTTCTGGAGGAGGATAGCATTTTATATCACGAGTTCTTTGGAGTTGTGGTAGAACACTATACTGATCAGAGCTACTAAGTCTTTCATAGTTGATTATCTTTAAAATATTGATATTACTGTGTAACTTGTTCTTCTGTTTCTGGTCATTTCATTCTGCTTCAGTTCATAAAAATCTTCCTAGAATTTTTTTAAACTATCCCCTTCATCATTTCTTACAGAATAATAGTATTTTATAATTTATATAGCTTGTTCAGCCATTGTATACACATACACACACACACGTGTGTGTGTATGTGTGTATGTGTAGATGTGGGTTCTTTTTTCTTTTTCTTTCATCTCTTTGAGGTGCAGACCTAGTAGCAGCACTTCTGGGTCAAAGGGTATATACTGTTTTGTAGCTTTGGGGGGCATAGTTCCAAATTTTTGTCCAGAATGGCTAAACTAGTTCACAGCTCCACCAGTAGTGAATTAGTGTACCCATTTTCTCACACCCTTTCCAGAATTTTTCATCTCTTTCTATCATCTTAGCCAATCTGATGGGTGTGAGACAGTAATTCAAAGTTGTTTTCATTTGCATTTCATTAATTATTAGTTGTTTAGATAATTTTTTCATGACTATTCATAATTCTATTTTTTCCTCTGAAAACTGTTCATATCCTTTGACCATTTGTTAATTGATGAATGGTTCCTATTTTTATAAATTTGACTCAGTTCTCTATATATTTGAGAAATGAGACTTTATCAGTGAAACTCTGTAAACATTTCTCCCAGTTTCTCTTCTTCTAACTGTGGCTGCATTAGTTTTGTTTGTGGAAAAATTTTTAAAACTCATGTAATCAAAATTACCCATTTTATCTCCTGTGAACTCTGTATCTCTTGTTCTATTGTGAATTTTTCCTATTTCCAAAGATTTGACAGGTAATTTATTCCATGTTTTCCTAAATTTCCTACAGTTTCATCTCTAAATCATGTGCCCATTTATCTTGGTATGTGGTATGAGATATTGGTCTTTGTTTAATTTCTGTCAGAATACTTTCCAATTTTTCCTAGAAGTTTTTGTCAAATGGTTCTTCCCACAATAGCTGGCATCAAACACTAGGCTACCATTTTAATTAGGTTTTTGTATATTGTATAACTAATATATTCCATTGACCCACCACTCTGTTTCTTATCCAGTAACAATTTTTTTTCTGTAATTAATGATTTGGAGTATAGTTTGGAGTATAGTTTGAGAACTGGTGGTAGTAGACACCCTGCCTTCATTTTTTTTCATTGATTCCCTTGATGATTTTTTGTTTCTCCAGAGAATTTTGTTAATATTATTTTTTTCTAGCTCTAGAAAGCATTTTTTTGGGGGTAGTTTGGTATGGCACTGAATAAACTAATTTTGGTAGTATTGCTATTTTTATTACATCGGTCAATGAGTAATTAATATTTGTCCGATCATTTAGATCTCTATCTGTGTAAAGATTCTTTAGTAATTGTATTCATATAGAATCTTAGCAGGTCTGGGCAGGTAGGCTCCCCAGTGTTTTATAATGTCTGAAGTTATTTTAGTGGAATTTCTCTATCTCTTCCTGCTAGGTTTTGTTGGTAATATCTAGAAATGCTGAGGATTTGTATGGGTTTATTTTATGTTCTGCAACTTTGCTTTAATTGTTTTGACTAGTTTTTTAGTTGATTCTCTAGAGTTCTCTAAATATACCATCATATCATCTGGAAAAATCAAGTATTATTTTTTCATTGCCCATGTTTATTCCTTCAATTTATTTTTCTTGTCTTATTGCTATAGCCAGCATTTCTAGTATAATATTCAATCCTTATTGGGTGACTAATCTGAAAATCCCTACCAAACCTGGCTATATAGAAGAAACCTTTTCTAACTGGTTTCTTGGGTCAGCTTTGGTCAATGAGCTGATACCATTCTAATCTGGATAATTTCTTATGACTAAAAAGTTTTATCCTGTTTTCCAAAGGCATACAATGATGTACAATGATCTCAGTTCCACCTCCCATTAAGACCTGAAACTGCCATAGAAACTATCATCTATTTTATATCATGTCACTGGAATCTGACACACAGACTAACTATACCTTACATATGATCACTTGATACTTGGACACATTCCTCAGAACATAACTTCTTAAAACGTTATATTTTGAGATGAGACTTCAGGAAAGGGACCAATGAAGAGGCAGATGGGGGCAGTTCTAATCTTCCCACACCAAAATGCAGAGTATAGTGCCCATTCCTTGACTTGAATATAACAGGAACATTAATTATAAACACTTACATTCTCATTCACTTAGGTGATTACAATGGGAAAGAACTTCTAGGGCCACCTAGTCTAACACTCTCATTTTATAGATGGGAAAACTGAGGGCCAGAGAGAAGGTCACATAGAGAGAAAGTGACAGAACCAGAACTCTTTGTAAGGAAGGTCTCCTGACTTCATTCAGTGCATTTTCCACAGCACCATGATGATATGAAAAATCTCTGCATGACACCCAAAAGCACAAAGTAGGCCAGAAATCAACCTACTGCATGGCCTATATATAAAATTCTGGGAAAACGATCTGAATCATTATTATATATATTTTTCCTTTATCTTTCTCCTGTCTCCCCTAATCCCCCACATAAAGCATAGCTTCCAAATTGAGTGACTTGCCTTGTGGTCCTTTGGTACTCACTATGTTTCTTTAAATGTGCTTAATTCCTTCAAAACGTTGCATTTGCATCACTGTAAGACCTGATAATGAATTCATAATAGCTCTAATAGGTGCTATCTCATCAATTCTAGGGGACTCTGTGATTCAAAGATGTTAACAACTGCATTTAGTGAGAATGTGTTTTATTTCTGTGTTTCTATTTTGCAACCTTTGCCACTTTTTAAATGTATTGTGGCATTTTCAATGCTTTTACGCTATGCTTAAAAATGTGGCCCTCTTCTCCTCTGCCTCCTAGCTTTCTTGGCATCCTTCAAGGTTCGGCTAAAATCTTTTCTTCTGCAAGCACCCTTTCCCAGCCCTTCTTACTCTCAGACTCTTCTCTCTGAGAGTAACTCCAATTTATCCTGTAAACATCTTATTTGTAGGTAGTTGTTTGCATGTTGCAAACTGTGAGCTCTTTGAGAGAAGAGACAAATTTTTGTCGTCAGTTGTTTTTTCAGTTGTGTCTAAGCCTCTGTGATCCTATTTAGGCGTTTTCTTGACAGAGATGCTGGAGTGGTTTGTCATTTCCTTCTCCAGCTCTTTTGGCAGATGAGGAAATTGAGGTAGACAGGGTTAAGTGGCTTGCCCAGGTCACACACGTTGTAAGTGTCTGAGGCCATATTTGAACTCAGTCTTCCTGACTATGAGCTCAGCACTGGTTTTCTTTAAATCCTCAGAACTTAACACAGTCCCTTGCCACATAGCAAGTGTTTAATATGTGTTTGTCAATTACTTATTACCCTATTTTCCTTAGAGTTAGACTTAGGAGCAATTATTTATAAACTGCTTATTTTAAGAAATTATTAATAGAAAATTATTCTTAGGAAATTGTGACCATGTTGACTTGCCTATATTACTTGGAATAATAATGGCTTACAAGCTAATAATTTCCTGAGATTTATAGAGTTTTCCTCACCCCAACTCCATGACATAAATAATATCTGTATTTTTTTTTTATTGATGAGGAAACTGAAAATCAGAAGTGCAAAGATAGCAAATATCATTGCCAGGATTTGAATATAAGGCTTTTGAATACAAGTCCATTTTTTAAAAATCCAATGCTCTTTCTGTTATACCATAATGTTTCTCTTAGGATCATGGGATTTTGAGCTGAGGAGGACTGTAAAGGAGAACATAAGCAACATTTTGTAAAGGAAGAAGTACACACAGAGAGCTAAGTGACTTCACCCAATGATGCCTAAGTGTCAGAGCTAGAATTTGAAACTTAATCATTTTAACTCCCTTTTCAACTATCTTATCACAGTACCATAACAACCAGAAAAAAATAGAAATAAACAATAACAACAAGAAAGAAAACTCAAAAATTATTTAAGAAAACTATTTTTTTTGTTTTTCCTAATAAATTTATCTGGATATATTTTGTTCTTACATCTTTAAATTTTTTGTATTCTTTTTCCTCTGCCCACCGCTACCCCCCAACCCCTGCCCAAAGCCTTCTCTGTAACAAAGAATATTTTAAAGGGGGGAAAAACTAAAGAGAAAAAAATCAATCAACCAAACTTATCAATATATTAAAAAAAAAACCAGAAAATATATGTAGTTCCATACCTGAGGACCTCTCAGCTCTGCAAAGGAGAGAATGTAGGTGTCTTCTCATAGCTTTTCTTTGGGTCTGAGATGGTTTTGTAATTTTGCAACATTCAATTGTCTTGTGATTGTTCTTCTGATTTATATTGTTGTAGTCATTTCGTATTTTTGTTTGTTTGCTTTTAATTGTTCCAACAACCAAATTCAAAGGCTAGATTCAGGGCAAATTGGTTATTGGCTAATGATAGGTCCATTCAAAGTGATAGAACATCACTACAAGGTGACAAAGAGAAACATTATGCCTCCTCTATGAGGCTACCCTTTCAGAAGTCACGAGCTATTTTTACGCATGCTGTAATAAGAGAAGCACATGAAGTCAAGACACAATGTGTGCTTTCCATGAGAAAGAGTGGTATCCACTATCACACGTTATACAGCAGGAAGAATGCATCAGTGTTGGCCCCTAAGGTGAGATTCTCAAGAATATCTATGCCAGAAACTAGGTATAGACCATCATCTAACGCCATACACCAAAGTCAAGTCTAAATGGGTGCATGATCTAGGTATAAAGGCTGATACTGTAAATAATCTGGAGAAGCAAGGAATAGTTTACTTGTCAGATTTATGGAAGAG
>JAQQSV010017021.1:0-11703 GCA_028646515.1 Pseudochirops corinnae
GACCCACTGCCAATCACAAAGCTACAAGGCACGGGCATTCCTGGAAAACAAGCCTGGCGCCACAGGCTCCACGTGACCACATTCAGCCTATTAGGGAACAGAGTATACTTTCAAATATCCAAGGGTCCTCAGAGTCACGTAGCCACTTTAGCAAAGGGCCTAGGGGCAGGGAAGATCTTTAGATTCCCATAACAACCACACGTGATAGAGCCTAGCTGAACAGAATTGTGAGAGGGGGAGTGCAATTACAAGGGTATGAAGGCCCCAAGGTGTGGAGACGCCAATCAGGAACAGCAGGTAACCCCATGCAAGAGAGTGTTAAGCAACGCAGTATCTCCTGGCCAGAGTCAGTGCAATATGCCCTGACCTCCATGTGACCCAACTAATTCCAGGGTCTCAAACACTTCCCTGTGGCATGACACAACCGCTTGCAATGTGAACCTCACAGTGCCCCATCATGAGTATGCATGTTTTATGTGTACACACCTGTAGGGACATATAATTTGATCCTTACAACATGCCTGTGATTTAGGTACTGTTTTGACTGAGACAGGGAGAGGTTAAGTGTCATTGCTTAGGGTCATGTAGCTAGTAAGTATTTGAGGTGTCAGGTCAGGTATTCCTGACTCCAAATCCAACATATTCATGTGTGTATATACATATATTGTAAGTATATAGTAATCTATAGTAAATATATAAGACAAAGCAACAAGAATTTATAACCGCTTATTCTGTGATATAGTATAAACACATGTACACAATATATACACATATATTTACATCCCTCTTTTTATATGGGCATATACACATACATATGTGTTAGGCCAATATTTCTTCATGAACTTTAGGTCACCTTTTCCTTAAAGCATATTGAAACATTCCTTGAGAATTGATTGACTCAGAGAACTGAAGATTCAAACTGCTTATGCCATTTCATTATATCCTGAATTAAGAAGCCCCAGGGAGCCCCAAAAGAGCCCTGATGTTTGCAAGTCTGTTGGTTCATGATGGGTAACTCAGGAAAAGGAACTTTGCTCAGCTGAATCAGCTTGAGGTGTCCTCAGTTCCTATCCTTGTTGAATGTCATTTTATTGTTATGGATAAGTGACTCTCTTTTCGTTCATTGATAAATGACTGGTGAGTGTTGTATTTTGTCCCAATACCAAAAATAAACACACTAACAGGAGACTGACTTGAATTATCTCTAGACTAGAATACACACAAACACATGTGTGTATATACACACATATGTATATATGCAAGTATGTGAATGTATACACACACACACATATATATATAATATACATATACACACCTTGTATACACACATATGTATATACACATATATACACCTGGGCACATATATTATATGTATTATCCAATTATATGTATAAATCAATGTAATCTTCATGTACACATTCACATGTATGTGTATTGGAATATTAATAACTGAGGATATCTGGAAAGACCTGATATAGGCAGTAACACTTGAGCTAAGCCTTAAAAGTACTGTGTGTATACAGTTGTATAACAGATCAAATCACCAAAGTTAGCAGCATAGTAAGGAGTTAAACTTAACTAACTTTCCACAGAAATGCTTTTCTTTAAAGCATCTTTGTTCATATGAACCTTTTTGCTTGAGTGATATTTTTCTACTTGCCATTTTATTACCACATTATGTACATTTTTGCATATAAATTAGCATGCACTCTTCTCCTCATCTTGATTGGCATTCCCCATCCACTATATCTTATCTGGTCCTCAGCTATCCTTCTAGATCTAGCTCAACCTATTAGAGCTAACAAACCATCCCTGATCTTCTCAGTGATGCCACAGTGATTCCTCTGTCTAGTGACTTCCTCCTGCACTTATTATCCATTGTATTTACCTTTTACATTTAGAAGCCATTGCCTTTTGTTAATTATTTTGGATACACATACATATCACACAACTGAAATTGCTCTTTTCAATGTTTCAGATGATCTCTCATCTACCAAATATGATGGTCTTTTAAAATCTTAATTCACCTCAAACTATGCACCGTATTTTACTCTGTTGAGCACCTCCACCCCTCTTCTTGGTTTTCCTCGTATTTTCCTATCCTGGTTCACCTCCTACATTCCTGACTACTACATTTTAGTCTCTTTTATGAAATTGCATTCAAAATACAATCTCCAACTAGGGTGTTTCCCAAGATTCTATATTATCTCTTCTTTCTTCCCCTCTGTGTTCTCTCATGGTAACTTTAGCAGTTCCCAAGGGTTTGTTGATAATAATAAAGTTCTTATGAAGTTGTTTATACATATATAAACACATATGTGTATATATGTGTTTAGGGGTATGTATATATACAGACACATGGATAATTGTTATTTAGTTGTGTCTAACTCTTTGTGATCCCATCTGGGACTTTCTTGGAAAAACTACTGAACTATTTTGCCATTTCCTTTTTTTGGTCATTTTGCAGATGAGGAAACTAAGGTGAACAGGGCTAAGATCCAGGCTAAACCTTCCCTCGGTCACATAGCTGGTGAGTAGCTGAGGATGGATTTAAGCTCAAGCTTTCTTGACTCCAGGCCTGGGGCACTCTACTGTTCCACCTCACCACATATATAAATATATATGCATGTACACATACACACATAGTCTATTATATACACACACTACAAATATGCATACTTAAATATATTATGTAGATATTAACAATGGATGCTATACATTTTACATAACATCTATGTATATATTATATATACGAAGTTGTTATACATGTACATATACAATGTGCACTCATATTTATTTAGCTATTAATTATATTTATGTAGTATATATTTTATATATTTATATCACTATCCCCTTATAATGTAAGTCCATTGTCAAGAGATTGTTTGATTCTTTGATCCTCATATCCCAAGTGCTTAGTAGTTTGCCGGCCACATGGTTGGTACTTAATAAATCTTTGTTGATGAATTGATTGATACATACATACCTAAACATGCATATGGAGAAAATCCTCCTCACTAGTACCTTAAGTAACAAAGTAATGTGCTGTTTCCTATTTTTGGATTATACTAGAGTTCCAGAACAGTGGTTTGCATCTAATAGATGCTAAGTAAGTAGTTGAGATTAATTGATAGATTGATACAGCTTTGGAGAGCCCAACGAATAATGTTGATAAGTATATATATAAATGTAAAAAGATTAAGTTTTAATCTGCTTTTAAAAAATCATTTGTTTCTTTTTCATTGCATTTAACAGAGTTATACTCATGAAATCAACCATTTGTTTAGAGACTTAGAAGTCATAATATATGAAAAAATATAGCTATGCAATGAATTGAAAATTGTTTAAAAATGGTATTAACATTATATAACAACATTTTAGCTTTTCCTCTCATCTTCTTCCCCCTCCCTAAATTAGTCAATTATTTGATGGAATTAAACACAGAAGTTGCTTTGCTTTTAAATATAGATACACAGCATGTTTTTTCTCAGGAAAATTTAATGGAATTTCATTTCTCCAACATTTATTAAGTGCTGACTAGGCCATTATTCTGTTATTGGTGCCGGGAACACAAAGATTAAATAAGAAATATTCTCAATAGTTCATACATTTGAGATAGGAAGTTTACATTTACTTTTTATGTTACTTTTATTTTATATTTCAAAATATGTGTAACCTCACTGATGTAGATTCTCCCCTAACAAATGAAAAACAGAAACCTTCTGTTATGGGAATCTGAAGATCTTCCCTGCCCCTAGGCCCTTTGATAGGCTTAAGTGGCTCTGAGAATCTTCCCTGATTTGAAAGCATACTGTGTCCCCTGACAGGCTGAATGTGGTCACATGGAGCCTGTGGCAGGAGGCTTGTTTTTCAGGAATGCCCATGCCTTGTTGCTTAGTGATTGGGCAGTGGGTCAAAAGGGCTGTGACATTCTTTGATCCAGGAGAAGGCTATATATATACATGCCCTGATGTGAAGTTTTGCTTTGGGGCTCACTTTGAGAAGAGCTGTGTGATTTGGCCAGATAAGACTCTGGGAAGCCATTGAGCCCCCTGGCTTTGAAAAACCCAGATGTTGATGCTTCCCTCTCTGGTAACTGAATAGATATGGATGTAATGGTTCAGATGATTGAAAGCCCGTCTGCTGATCTGTTTCTTTGTTTGCTTGTAACTTGTGTCTGTAACTTGTGTTTGCATTCTCTGAAGTTCAGGGTGCTGACTTTTTCCCCTGAACTAGGTAAATAATATATGTTTGATTGATTAAAGTAAGATTGTGAACCCTTTTTGAGTTGCTTTCCTTTAGAAAAGCAGATCTAAGAACCTCTGCTGGCAG
The DNA here is from genome assembly GCA_028646515.1 of Pseudochirops corinnae. Classification (NCBI taxonomy): domain Eukaryota; kingdom Metazoa; phylum Chordata; class Mammalia; order Diprotodontia; family Pseudocheiridae; genus Pseudochirops; species Pseudochirops corinnae. Next base: position 4,333 of record JAQQSV010017021.1, read on the forward strand.
CCATCCTGGGTATGCTAGGGTGCTTGCTGATATGCCTTCTATACCTAGAGGATAGTTATGTGAATTATCTTCACCTAATATTCATACTTTGATGCCTCGATCATACCTAGGATTCACCTCCTCACGTACACACCTCTATGAAATCAAGATTTGTGAGCTAAACTCTAGGAAACTAGCAGAAAGTCCACCCTCATTTGATATGAAGGTGAAAAGGACACTTTAATGGTGGAGCTGTTGCTGAGAATACCATGGTGTGAGGGTATGCATGAAAAGGAGTTTATTAAAGCCTACTGTCTAGTACTTTCACATTTTAAATAAAAATTCTCATCAACTAAATGTTCTTTGCTTGTCCCATGCTATTAGTGGTTCTGTTATTACACCTTCTAAATTTGAAACACAGCAGAAAAGTTCAGGTCATCCAGTCCTCACACTTTTGTTACACACTGAAGAAGCATCAGAACCAAGCCTTGAATCGAGATTTTCCATCTCCAAATCCAGCCCTTTATTCCCCTATAATAGCTTTCTTAATACACTGGCTAAAGCCATTCCTACACTCAACTTTTTGAAAACACATATATTTGCTTTAGAAAATATATATTTGCTTTATTTTTCTAATACATATTGATTTCAACCATATGCATACATATACATACAATGTACATATACAAACATATACACATAAATATATGCACACATACATACACACATGTGTACATATATATGTGTATGGATATGTGTTCATACATATACATACACATGCATACAGATACATATTGTGTGCGTGTGTGTGTGTGTGTATCCTATGATTTCATTGCTATAAGGAGCTCTCAGTAAGGAAAGTCCCTCTACCAATTTACTACTTTTCTACAATATAAGGTTCTGGAAAGTTTCCTGGAACATTCAGAGGTTAAGCGATCTAACCAGAGACAAATTGTAATTTATGTCGGAGGCAGGATTTAAGACCAGCTTTTCCTGAGTGACAAACCATCTTTCTATCTCTGGTAACTATCTTTCATAATCATTATACTGCTCCAAATTCTGAAGAAATAATTATACTTGGGAAATAAGTATATTAATTTGGGATTTTAAAACTTTGTTCCATATCAGATCTTGTCAATTCCTGTTATGGAATCACAGTATATTTTTCTAGTTCATTCTACACATTTCCTAAAAAAAATCTTAAAAGTGGTATGAAATTTTTTATTATCCTGGAATCAAGTCGATGATAGGGACCAGCTTCAATTGTGTTGCTCTCCTCTTCCTTCTTATCAACTAGGAGCAGATCCTGTTCCTCATATATTAGTGAATTTTCCATTCCTGAGATCAGAAAAATTCTATCTCCATTAGAACATTGCAGGAGGAAAAATCACATTTTGGAATATTTGTAAGTCTACATTACCTGGATCATACAGTTCCCCCTATTTGAATTCAATGAAATTTGATTGCTTTAAAAGATAAATTATGATCAGAACTAAAGTGTGTGTTTTTAAAATTATTATTATCTCATTTTATTTTTTCATTACTTCATCCCAGATCTGACCATAAAATACACAGTTAGATTATATATATATGTATATATAAATTTTTTTCTATTTTAATTTTTCCCATTTTCTTTTTAATTGAAAATATTTTGAGTAATTGTATCTAATAAAAATATTCAATTATATTAGTCCTTTATCACTGGGAGATTTATGAAAAGAATTGAGCAAATCTCAGGGCAAAAAGACTTTCTAGAATTACATGGAAATTGAATTCTCTTCCTGGATACTGAGGAGATTGATATCATGTTTATTGACAAATATTGTGTAGTTACTTAAGATGGCCATGAGTGATTGGCAGTGAGGAAAGGAAAAGAAAAATATGTCTAATCACTTCACTGTGGGGTGTCTAACTAGCATACTATTCTCACAATTTGGTTTTTAACCTCTGATCAAAATGGTACTGGTTGATTGAAGTGATTTTTGTTTTCCCTCTGATCACTGAAGAATAGCCTTTTATGACATCTGACTCAATCAACCAATTTTCTTCTTCCTTACTGCTCTTTTGTGATTTCTTGGCTTGGTGCCCTAGAATTATAGATGGGAACTTCTTTCTATTTTTTATGCCTCTATACGTTCTTTTATTTCTTTAAGAAATGCAGTATACGTTATTTAGATACTAGGTTTATTAAAGTAACTCCACTTCTCTTTCTGCTCTTCTCCACCTCCACCCCCATTCCCATGGAGGTGAGTGAGTCAAATGCCCAATTAGCAACAGAGTGAAATCAGACATTGACAAATATGAATGAACTTGAGTAATCTTCTCTATTCAACCTCATGTAATAATATTCTCTCCTTCTCCATCGCACTTACTGTTTGATGATATGCTTTCTAGTTATCTTTTTTCATATTTTATCCCCTTACTAGTTTATAAGCTCCATAAGTGCTGGGATTATAGTTTCCCTAAAATAAATTTACACTCCAGTACCTAGCATTTTGTTCTGCTGTTTGTTTAATGAGTGAATGAACAAAGATATAAACTAATGAATTGAGGGAAGTGATAGACCTTTTCCATTCATTTGAATCATCATGACCTTAGTACTCATTGGCACTACAGGCCTTTCAAATTGCATGGAAGTGTCCTCTAACTGGCTTCAATAGTAGTTTTGTCTGAGAATAGTTAGCAATTCATACCCATTACTTTATTGAAATATCCATTTGTATTCATGAAGTATTATTGTACCAAGAATCCTTTATGTCTTATGGAAGTAGAAAGAATAAAATGTTATAATAAAAAAGTAATTATAAATATCTAGATCTTCTTTTCTATTTCAATAGGAAAGTGACTATTTTTTAATGTGTATTTTTTGCCCCATCACATGATATTTGCTCAATGGTGTTAGAAAGTCCCATTAGTTTTCAAAGAAGTCAATTATAATTATCATGTAAATATTTTAAGTGACACCGTCTCAAGGAACAAGAACCCACTGTCAGGATCCACTCCAAAGGGCTTAATGCACACAAATAAGATGGTAATTTGAATTGGTGAATTTTTTATTTCAGGAAGTTTCACTTTGTTTATGCATTTCAAAGAAAACACAGTATTTGTGTATCAGCATCTGATCTGGCCTAGATGTCTACAGTAATTTTGAAATTTTTAAAGTCTTTTCCCTCTGATCACTGAAGAACAGGCTTTTATGACATCTGACTCAATCAACTAGTTTTCTTCTTCCTTACTGCTCTTTTGTGATTTCTTGGCTTGGTGTCCTAGAATTATAGATAGGAATGTCTTTATATTTTTTATGCCTCTATACATCTTAGGAGTTTTCAGGAAAGCATTTAAGTTAATTTTAAAATTAAGATAAATATTTCAAAATTCTGAAAGAACGGCACTATACTCTATTGGTATTTTCTGTGCAGTATGGACATGTCTCTTACAAGATACCATATTGAACTCCCTCAGGGTGGGGTGGATCAATTCAATTCAGCACTTATTATCTACTATGGATATTTATCAAAATATTTATAGAATGCTTTAAGGTTTGCAAAAACACTTTACATATATAATCTCTTTTTACCCTTATAACAACCTTATGAGATAGATACTATTATTCACATTTATAGATGATGAAATAGGTTGAGTAAGATTAAATGACTTTCCCAAGATCATGCAGTCAGTAAGTCTCTGGGAATAGATTTGGATTTATCTTTTCCTCACTGTAGGTCTAACACTCTACCCACCACAAGACCTAGTTGCTACTATGCTTAGAAACAAAGACAAAAACAAAATTTTAGTTCCTGACCTCAAGAAACATTCTGTTGAAACATACAAGATGTTTATAGGTAAGTGTGATACAAAGTAAATACAAAGAAATTTCTGGGAGAGAATCCTGTTTAATGCTGGAGGGGAGATAGAGAGGTTTGTGTAAGAATTGACATCTGAAACATTCTTTGAATGATATTAATGATTTTATGATAGCAGGTATCAGGTCTCATTATTAGGAGGTGTAGGTAAAAGTTATTGATATTTTTGGCCACAGCAGCTCTCAAAACTACTCAAGTTATAGAGGGATTAAACTTTGTATCAGTAGAAAGAGTTTCTGCACTGACGGCTTGCTAAATCCTTTAAGCATTTAAGCAAAGGTATGGAGAAAAGACAAAATTTCTAAGGAAATGAGCAACGTGTTGAGGTAGGAAACAAAGAATCAGGAAAATAATAGTCTTCAAAATCAAAATCTTTGTATTCTTCCAGAGGCATTCATTTCATAGGTTAAGCATTGCCTGAATTACTTTAGGTATATTACTTAACCTTTCTCAGCTTCAGTTTCCTCATGCATAAAATGAGTGATTTGCATAAAATGAGTGATTTGGGGTAGATAGCTTCTGAGGTCCCTTTCAATTTGAAGTCCACAATCTTATTATCCTAAGCAAATACAAGGCAATTTGAGGAGGGAAAGAAGACTAACAACCAGAGAGTTCAAGAAGAGATCCCTGTAGCAGGGGGTTCCAGAGTTGAGCCCCAAAATTCTTAGACATAAGGATTGTAACAAAGTATAGAGGAAAACCTTGGTAGAGGCATTGAGTTAGAACATTGAACTCCAAATTGAGGAAACAATATGGTTGGAACATAGAATATTTGAAAAAAGAGTAATGTGGAATAAATACAGAAAGACAATGGGGGGCCATGCTGTGAAGGGATTTAACTGCTAAGCTGATGAGTTTGTGTTTCATCCTAGAAGCAATAGGAAGTCACTAAACCTTATGAGTAGCATACTATAGTAAGACCTATGATTTATGAAGATTATATGCAAGTTGTATTGGGAAGGGGGAGATATGGATTTAGGGTTATAGGAAGAAGGGAAAGAGAGTTAGCTTCATGTAGATGGAGTCAACTTGAGCATAGGTGATCACATTTCATCTCCATAGTTGGAGGTTTGTAAGGAAAGAAGGAAGTAACATTTCAAAAAACTATTGAAAACTCTTCATTATTCAAGCTTTTTGGAGACCAAAGAATGGTAAAAGTAACATAAATATTTTATTTTTTCTTGGGAAGACAAAAGTCCTCCTTAGCTGGAACTGTGTCTCTGTGTCTTCTATAGGCTCTCTCTCTCCCTCTCTTTATACACACACACACACACACACACACACACATTTATATATGTATTCATACATAAAAATTGACAATGGTTGGGACAGGAGGAAAGGGGAGGAGAGAAAAACTTAGACAATGTCTTAAGGGAAAAACAAAACAAAACAAATATTTTATGTAGTTCACCAAACAAAGAGAATCATATCATATAAATCATGATCATTTAAATTACTTAAACACTGTATCAACTGAAAGGTAAAGGATTCTGTAATTCACTCAAAATAATATTCAACGTCAAAGTTAACTTGAACTAAGAGTCTGGGAGAACTTAGTTCTTTGTTCCAGCTAAACGAGTAAAATATGAACCTGGGCAAAATAAATTGTAGTCTTTCCCTGACTCAGTTTCCTCATCTGTAAAATGAGGGAGTGGAACCTGTTCTTTGAAGTTTTTTATCATTCTAAAGTTTCCTTAATTCCTTGTGCAGAGAGAAACCAGAAGAAAAATCTAGACGACAAAAAACTATTTGGATCCTAATAAATTGTCACTATAGAAAATCTTGGGGAATCAAGGAGGCAGCATAAAGGCATTTGGGTTGGTATGGAGGGATATGTCAGAATTGAACAAGCTATTAACAGAAGATGAAAGAGTGGGCAGAGAAAAGCAGAAACGTGTTTGAGCTCCTGCTCCAACTACTTCCAATACCTGTAAAAAAATGACTCTAAACAAATTTTAGTGCTACAGAACCCACAAAGTGATAGAGAGAAACAAATCTCCCACTGAAGGTAGCCTGGCAGGCTGACAGGAAGGGTCTATTGCACCAAGCTGGGAGCAGAGCACAGTCCTGCTTGAGCTGCACTGGTCCAGACTTGCGGTCCATACCAGCCAGAGCAGACTTCAGGAGGGTGGATCACTAACAGTTGTGGAAGTTTCCGGATTTCTCAACCCATAAACTCCAAAGAAGAAGTAAAATGTTAATAGGGAACTCTGTGGGACTTGGTTGAGAGAAGAGTATGGTCTGGCCCCTCCTGTCTGGGGTGACAGAGGAGGCAGTGGCATGGCGGCTGCAGCTGCTGCTATATGACTGCCTCTGGACCTCTGGGCCTGCAGATCATAGGGGGGCCAAGCAACCATTCAGAGGGTAATTGCTCTTGCTTTGACCTGCTTGGACCTGGGTCACAGCCTTGGGTGGTGGTCTTGGGGTGAGGAATGCTGGCTCGTCAGAGCTTGTGATGGCTGTAGAGACAGCACCCACCTCATAACTCTGACAACAAAAGTGAAGAGCCCAGAAGTTTCAGACATAGCTCTCTCCACTCTGGAAGTAGAGTTCTACCATGGCAAAGATCTCAAAAGTCAAATATTTGGCTGGCAGGATGAGCAAGCAGAGGAAACACAATTAGACCATAGAATCCTTTTTTGGGGGGGATGAAAAAGATCAAAAAGAAGACAACAAAGTCACAACTCCTGCATTGAAAGCTTCAAAGAAACATATGAAGTAGTTACAGGTCATGGAGGGGCTCAAAAAGGATTTTGAAAATCAAGTAAGAGAAGTAGAAGTAAAATTGGGAAAAGAAATGAGAATGATGCAAGAAAATCATGAACAGTGAGTCAACAGTCTGTTAAAGAAGACCCCCAAAATACTGAGGAAAACAGCACCTTAAAAAGTAGACTAACTCAAATGGCAAAAGAGGCCCAAAAACCCAATGAGGAGAAGAATGCCTTAAAAACAAAATTGCACAGGTGGTAAAGGAATTTCTAAACCTCACTGAAGAGAATAATTCCTTCAAAATTAGTTTGGAGCAAATAGAAGCTAATGACTTTATGAGAAATCAAGATATTATAAAACAGATACAAACAAATGAAAAAATAGAAGGCAATGTGAAATATCTCATTGGAAAAACCACTGACCTGGAAAATAGATCCAGGAGAGACAATTAAAAATTATTGGACTACCTGAAAGCCATGATCAAAAAAAGAGCCTAGAAATCATCCTTTAAGAAATTCTCAAGGAAAATTGCCCTGATATTCTAGAACCAGAGGGAAAAAAAGAAGTTGAAAGAATTCACCAATCACCTCTTAAAAAAAGATCCCCAAAAGAAAACTCCTGGGTATATTATAGCCAAATTCCAGAGTTCCTAGGTCAAGGAGAAAATATTACAAGCAGTCAGGAAGAAACAATTTGAGTATTGTGGAAACACAATGTGCATAACACAAGATCTAGCAGCTTCTACATTAAGGGATCACAGCGCTTGGCATATGATATTCTGGAGGTCAAAGGAACTAGGATTAAAACCAAGAATCACCTA
>JAQQSV010017022.1:0-11703 GCA_028646515.1 Pseudochirops corinnae
AGGCAACGATCCTCCTCTCCTCACGCACGCAACTGCTCAGCGTCCAGGCAGCTTGGTCCCAGCAGCTCCGGCCCCTGGCAGTTCCTGCTCCAGGCAGTCCTCAGCAGGAGTCCTTAGCAGAGATTCTGGCCCGCTCAAAGCAAAAGGAGTTCGCAGCCGCAGCCACTGCCTCTGACGCCGCTTCCAGTCCGCACCGCACCGAGACTAGCTTGGCTCCGGCGTTCTCTTGCTCCACCCCTTCCTGCTACATCAGCAAGCTCAAGGGGCGTGGAAGATCTTCAAATCCTAGTATCGTTACAACATCTCAACAGGTCATAAAAATAGAATTAAAATTTCATTCGAATGAGGATAAATCATAATATTTCCAGGAGCCAATCTACTTGCTGGGACAAATTACTAACTCCTAATTAGTTAGAGCTGACATTAACTGGTAGCTTGAAGGGATACACTCTAAATCAGGCAATCAAGTAGCAAATTTTAAATTGGAGAATTTTATGCAATTTTTCCTAGTTAGAAATATAATCATGTCAAAAAGAAAAAAAATGCAGAAGAATTAGAGGCAGTACAATTCAAATATTTAAATGCCCATTACTTGTCAGGAACTTTTCTAGGCAATAAGGATGGAAGGAAGATGTAAAAAATAAGGAAAGAAGGAAGGAAAAAAGAAGAAAGTAAGGAAGGGAGAAAGGGAAGAAGGGAAAGAGTGAGGGAAGAAAAGGAAGGAAAAGAAGGAGGAAAACAAAGTTAAATAGTCCCTGAAGTCAAGGAGCATGAATTCTGTGGTGACAAAAAGGTAATATTTATAGAATTAGTAAATGTGTGATATCTACATATGTATCCATCCATCCATCTATCCATCCATCTATCCATCTAGAGACAGAAATGCTACCAATTAAGGAAGTAATGCTGGGTCTACTAAACAAAATACATTTTGTAAGTCAAGGACTAATTTATAGGGAAGGTGTCTGTTTTTAGATCTCCACCATCCTTTATGATCCTTTGCACATATAAGCAAGTAATAAATATCTGTTGGATCCAATTGCTTCTTTTGTGTTTTGGGAAAAATGAAGTATAACTCAAGGCACTTATCAGTCATGGTAAAAATGTTTGCACAGACTTAATGACCCATCTGAGTCAAATGATCAGATGAAGCATCAAATATTTTATCAAGTGCTATCCTTTGTTCATCTCCTGTTGTGTTAAGTCTGAATTACAGCCCAGGATACAAAAGGTCAAGGAAAAAATTACAATAATGACGAAATCTTCTTAGATTCTATGTTTCCCACATGAAAACTTTGATACTGCGTGTTTCATCAATGAGGTTTACTTCAGAAATCCCAAACTCTCTTACAGAAAAAAAAAAATCTTAAATCGGAAGGAAAATGAAAGGCTGTCCTGCTACACACATTTGTCTCCTGGCCATCTCCTGATGGGAAATTGACTGGGTAGTTTGGGCTATGGTAGATTAACAACAAAAGAGTCATCTCGAAAAGTGAATTTGTCAAAAACCAGTTTCATCAGAAAAGTCAGAATCTTTCCCAGGAGGCCAGAAAAGTAACTCCAGTAAACATTCTCTTTCTGCCCTATTCTGGAGTAAGTAATATTTGTACAAGGCTTGTACTGAGGAAAGCAGTCAGAGACTTGCATCAGATAAGTTATACGGGATGTTCCAAAAGCTTTTTTTTGCAAAATGAAATCTAGTTTAGATTTGTGCCATAACTGAACTGTTAGGCATAGAGAATGGTGTTAGGAGAAAATTTGATGATGGTGGGTATTAAAATAATATTGGCAGCATTATTTGAATGTGTTAATACCCCATCATTGTTTGAAAATGCAGTGTCCCTTTATGTTTCTTTTTTTTTTTCCTTTTCTCTTACCCAAACTAGAACTAGTAGTAAGCCCTCAGGGCTTTGCTGTGGATGTGTTCCTTTGCTCTTTGTGAATTTCTTCCTCCCTGGTGGTATGATAATCAATGGGATGGAGTATATATATGTGTATGGGAAGTGGTGATTTAAAAGTTTCAAGAGACAGAGTTTCTGGATAATTTAAACTTTTTATTAATAAGGCCAGAAGATTGATTGATAAAAGAATGGTCATTTGGCCACTCTCTTAGATCAAAGATCTCTCATGGATTTGGGCTTACAGTTTATATGGCCTTCAAAGAGTAGGTGTTACTGAGGAATACCAGTGAACTCTGAATGGTAATCACAATGGGAGGATGGTTATATTAAAATAAGGGTCTTGGGGTACATGAATTGGGTCACCCAACTCTTGGTCAAAGAAACATCAATTTACATGTCACCTGTCTTGGCAAAAGGAAGAATCAATACTTCACCAGACCTGTCTGAGCAAGGACAATGAGCAGGAATACACCCATTACCCAAACCTTACAATTTCTTTTATTGCCTGATTAGATCTTGACCTGGGTAAATCTTTATGAGAAATTTCCCATACTGTTTGGTTTGTTGATAAGGAAGTAAAGAAGGTGAAAAACCTTGGTCTTGATTCAATAATTATTATTAAATACAATAGAAATTTGCATTTCTCGCAGGGAGAAAACTTTCTCATTAATTGTCTTGTTATTTCATTAAACAGTTTTAGCTTAGAACTAATGTGATTTTTCAAGTTGTTTTGGTAAAAGAAAATATTCTGATGTGGGTTTATGAGCTGTGGTTTTGGTAGAGTTCAACATAATCGAGTGCCTTGAACTTGATGTAAAATGAAGGAAATGGTACTGAGGTCTAACCTGCTTCCAGCCCTCATGTTAATAGAATTTGACTCAAGAAACAATTAATAGTAATGACTATATTTTATATGTACTTTGCATGATGAACAAAAGTAGTTATTTGATTAAGGTGTCCATTGAAATTTCTTACCCTGACATGTTTAGAATTTCCATCATTGTCTCAATAAGATTAACTATGAAGCAGAGACCAAAAGAAAGTTTTAGCAAACCATTTTAAGAAATTATGTTGCAAATCCAGAAATGAACACCTGTTTAATGGCATGAGATCTCTCAATCATGAATATCAAAATCAATTCTCATTTATAGAAGCAGACTTGAATAAATACAGCATCTACAATTATAACATATTTCTTACTTTCTTAGTCATTGGCAACTAACTATATTATAATGCAAATTCACTGTTTTCATGCCAGGTTTTATCTTCCTTTTCTATTTCATCTTCTATTTAATAATCCTCAAATCAAAAGTATATTAAAACAACAAATAACAACAGTAACAACTTTGTGAGTTGCCCTCCAAGTTCAAAGGTGATGAAGTAAAATTGGTCATTTTAGACTCATTAATTTTATTTGTGCCCAAATCATTAATTTATTGCTTGAGTTCATTCATTGTTTTCTGAAATGTGATAGCTTCCCCAAAAAGGAAATAGCTTATTTTCAGGATGAAGCTGATGCCTTATATTGTGAAGTAAGAAAATGCTACTTGACAATGATGAAGTTATTAGTGAGTGAGGAAAAATAGGCAAGAAAATGAAAAGCCAAAAAACTGTGTACCAATAAGGTCAAATCATTTATCTTTTATAGCTACGACATTTAAACCTCAATTGATTTTAATCTCCAGGGAAGAGAGATTTTTTTTTTTGAAAATTTTGAATAGAAAAATGTGCTTTCTATCTTGTTGCTGTCACTATACAAGTAACGATCTTCAGGTTTATATGTAAGATCTTTTCCTTTCTTGCATGCTGACAGAAAAGCACTAAGGTGGAAGTTGTCTGAATCAGTACTAGCAAACTTGAAAATCATGAAACATATACTTCCTACACATAGAGGAAAAATATAAAAATGAAGCAACCATGTCTTCATATCTCCATTCTAATGGTATCTGTGCAAAATGTAATCCAGAAATTTATGATATCACATACTACCAGTTTTCAATGTACATATGAAATATCCTCCAGGATCATGTTGGCCCTACAGACAAAGGCATTGAGAGTTTAACCTGTTAGTAATATATGGACTAAATCAGTTTGACACTAAGAAGTAACCAAACATAATAAAAGTAAATGAATCAAACAAAAAAAAAATCTTTCTGATAAGAATAGAACCATCCCTCCATTTGCCATGTGTTCATCCCCTGTTGAATTAAACACGTTGAGGGGAAGGACTATTTCTATTTTGTCTTTTATTATCAGCAAAAATAACAATATTTAACACACAGCTAAATAAATGCTTGTTAATTCACTGTTCTATTTTTTGATGATCCAATCCCATGCCTTCTCTCTCTCCTTCAATTGGAAGGTTCTTTTTTTCTTCCCATTTTGCTTTGCATTGACAATTCCACTAGGGAGTGAGGAAAGTAGAAGGAAATGAACTGTAAATTATAGCTACTACTAGTATCTTCCATTTCCTTATCTTTACCAAACCTATTACTCACTGATAATTGAAATCTAGTGAAAATCCTCAAATTTCTTTCTTGTCTCTCTTCTATATTGTTGTGCTTCACAGAACGCTAATCACATGGTCATTAATTCTAACAATATTTAATTTTATATTTCAAACAGAAACTATAAAACTAGAATGTCTGAGAAGTATATAAAGTTTTCAGACAATGTCATTACTAATACTAGTTTATTTCAAGTGAATCAAAATCAAGCCATAAACATAGTTTAAAGGATAACGTAAATGAAAAATCTTATACTTAACATCATATATAAAATTAAAACTGAATATACAAATCTGTGTTTTGAATCATTTGACTAATAAGTTCAAGAAATGACCATTTCTGACATTTAAGAATCAAAGTTCTAAACCTAAAAAAGTTATCAATAATCATTCTATTCTACCCTTTCCTTTTACCATAGAGAAAAACACATGCCTGGAGGAGGCTAGGTGGTGCAGTGAATAGAAGACTGGTCCTGAAGTCAGGAGTTCAAATCTGGTCTCAGACACTTAACACAAAAAACTAGCCATGTCACCTGGGGCAAATCACTTAACCGCAATTGCCCTCCAAAATAAAAAAAGCAAAAACAAAACACGTTCCCCTGGAGTTATATAGGTAGCGAGTCACATAGGTAGCGAGCATCTGAGGCATGTTCCTCTCAATCTGGAATGAATATCTCCATCTTGATGACATTTTTTTTTAACTTCTCCATTTTTCTCCTTGAATCCCTTTGTGCTGGACACTTTCTATGTCATCTTCTTTTTCACTCCACCAAACTGTCTTCCAGTATAAAGCACAGAGATTTCACAATATATAAAAACCTGAAGGGATGAAAATATTGAAATCAAAGAGACCTGGGCACATTTTAAAATAGTAAGTGAAGTATGTTTGCAGTTCTATTGACATGGATTTTTTATTTTCATGTAGTTGTTTTGCTACCATTTATTTGGAAACCCACTGGACCATCACCAGTCATCTTGATTTTTGTCCTGCCACTGGATCCCAATGACTATGGAGAAGACAATGAGTCTTATGACTGCACAGCTCTGTCTCATCTAGATTCAATTCGCATGTAAGTCAAGACATTACTCTCATGATGCGATTGGTCCTCTTCAAGAAGAAAGGATGAACAATAACTCAGAGACCTTATCACCATGTGTGACACAGGGGATGATATATTTGCATACATACCTACATATATACATACACGTGTGTGTGTGTGTGTGTGTGTGTGTGTGTGCGCGCGCAATTTACTTCACCCAGAGGGGAATGGAAGCCAAAAAAAGGATTGGGGTTATGAATTGTTCAAAGGTGACTAAGGGAAGGGAATTAACACACCTGAGAAACATGAAAGTCACTCAAACAATATGATAGCCAGTGACAGATGAGCTGCTTGAGATAAAAGGATTTTTTTTTTTATAGACTGGTGATTTTATTGATGTAGGTGGGTAAATCCTGGTGCCTGTCTTCTCTTAAGGAAATCTGGCTAGTGTTCTGAAACAAATGAATATAGGATCAAAGATTCAAATTTAGAATGTCTAGCAGCTAGATACCATCTAATCCAGCCCCTTTATTTCATAGATGGGGAAACTGAAGTTCAAGAAGTTTCTGCTATGCATCTGAAGACAAAGCTAGTAAGTCATATATGAGGATTTGAACTCAGGTTTTCCTAAACTTATGTTTAGTACTCTTCCCTGAGGTCTCAAAGTCCATATGGTTCAGAAGCAGAACTTGAACCCAGGCTGCTTTTCTGTCCACTATACTACAAGATTTCAATGCATTACCATGAACCAACATCAATTTATGGAATCAGAGATATAGAGCCAGACAGAACCTCAAAGGACATACACCAGTCCCTTTTTTCAAGATTAGGAAACTGAAGCATAAGGAAGTGACATGACCGCTAAGGTAACAGAACTTTTAAGGGACAGAATATTGATTGAACACAATTTCTCTAATTGCAAGATCTTTTTCTTCTACTTTTCCAAGATGCTTCCCAATTACTATTCCAGTTTGCATGGCTTAAATATGAGTTGAATTGCTTATGTGGTAGGATGCTCCATGCATTTAAATTCTTAGTAACTTTTACAATATCATGTCCATTTGATTACAGCACATAAGTATTAGAAGATTTATTTCCATCAGTTCAGCTACAGTCGTTAAATGAATCCCTACTAAGATGTGAACTTGCAAACCAATATAATGTTGAGCCAAACATATAGACTCAGAGTGGCAGCAAAATCTTATCTAAATTCTGGGTAAAACACCACTTTGCTGTCCATCTACACAGCTATGTCTTCATGATGTGACTGATGGTTTTGATTAGGCATCTGTGTAGATAGATCATTGCCAGTGGATACATCCAAAAATTACCCTTCAAATAGTTTGGTATGACCTCTGCTACTGGTATATCTATATTTCTATCTCTATCTCTATCTAACATTCTACTGAATGTAAACACCTTGAGAGCAGGGACTGAGTCCATCTTTATGTTTGTACTATCAGTCTTGGACACTGCTTGTCACATAGTGGGAAAATAATCAATGTTTGTTGAATTTATTTTTTCAATATAAATTCTCCAAAAATGGGACTGAGGAGACAGAATTTTTTACTTTAGGAAATGAACAACAACCAAAAAAATTCTTTTTTTTCCTCCTTAACTGCATTAGCTGAAAGTCTATTTTCACTGCAGCTGATACCCTAGATCCAGTCTATTAAATAGTAAGTCTCCATATCCTGCTAGTTTTATCTGTCCATCAGAGGATAAGCCTTCACTAATCCCCCCTATAGAATTGGAAACGGAATTGAAAGGGTGCTCTTGGGGAATTCAGCCTATTGGTTTACAGGCTAGATCTCACTAAAATCCTTTGGCAGCTAAGTAGAACTGATTATTTTTCAAATGCAGTAGATAGACTGAGTATTATCTTGCCTCTTATTTTTTTTTTTCCCCTAACCACACTGGCCTATAAGTTCTATCTAGGGAATCTTTTTTTTTTTAAATGTCTAAAAATGTTCTGAGCTTTTAAAAATTTTAGCTCTTTTGATTTCCACGGATGCCCTATGAAGGACCTTCACACAGAACAATGTTGACATTACAGCCTTTCCTTTGTCTTTATGGAGTTCTGCAGAGTTACTCATGGGCAATCTAGTTATAGTGAAGTCTGTGGAAAATTGTATTTAATTCTTTCAGGGACACAATAATGCAATTCCAATGTTCTGCCCTTGAACTATTTAGACAATTTGGTTTTATTTTGAACAAAAGATTGTGTAGTGACCCCATGCTTACAATAAATATCTGAAGTCATGTTTTCAAACTATTCATAGTTAGTTTGAATTGTAGTACTTTATTTTATTTATATAATCCCTGAATTTTCTCTGACCAAGTAGAATGAAGCCAAAATTGAACTCTGAATCTAAAGGTTCTGAATTAATTATAAATCCACAAATCGAAACATGGACCCTTCCTGTCTTTTATTCAGACAATTTTCAAGAAAATTGTATTTCAACCTATCTCAGCTTACAATAGGAAATAATGGATCCTGAATGCTCTGATTTTCATCAAATTTTAAGTACCCTTTGAAATTTGTTAATTTTCTGATTATTTCTATTTGTAATTCTTAAAGTAAAGTAGAAATTAGAAAATCACTTCAAATCGGACCTCTCCAAGATATTAAGGAAACGCCAAATGCCTCATCTGGAAGTAGGTATGTCATTCTTTGACTCAGTGTACAAGGCACATTACTTTTATAGAATTTGTGATATAAAAAGTGCTTAATTGATTCTTGTTGAAAACATTTCAGACTTCCTGGTCTTTTATCATCCCTCATAGAATTGAGTTCTCTGTACATTCCTATTAGGGTATAAAGGGGTATAAACCTGTTAATGATAGTTTTAAATATTTGGAGGGCAATGTAGATCACATTCATTGGGGTAATATAGGCATATAGGCAAATCGAAAACTGGATTAAGTGTGATTAGGCCCTCATAACAGCCAGCTGGGTTGAGGCCATTAAAAGACACTCCTGGCTCATTTATGACAGGGGACATCCTGTTGGGCAGGAAATTAGTAAATTGATGTGAAATTATAAATAATTAGCTCCAGCATTTTCACAGACCCTGTGAAAATTATTAAAACACATCTAACAGCTGTTGGCTAATAGAGAGAAATAGTATATTGCTGCAGAAGATTTTAAATGCTACTAATACAAATGTTAGCATTCCATGCCTGGGAGGTATCTGTTAACATGCCTGAAGGCAGAATTGAAACAATGGAACAGCTGAGCAAATTGTCAATTGGGCCTTGGCTCCATAGCAAGAATTGATATTGACATCAATAGACGAAATCCCAACATTCCAAGAAGATAACTTCTTAGTTATTTTATTCTCCACTTCAGCATTTATTCAGGGATCCTAAACACTGAAATAGGGAGGAAGACCTAGTCAATTTGGAATGATTCTGAAGTAGAGAAACAAATAGCCAAAAGTTGTCAATTCTGCTACTTTTGCCTCTGGCTGCTTTTGTGACCGTCCTTCAAGCCACATCTCTGATCCTCAGTTTAGCCATGCATAAAATTGATATTTCAACATTTATTTACCTCACAGAGTTGCTGGGAAGCCCAAACCAGCTATTTTAATTTGTTATTGAAATGATGTATAAATTTTATATATGTGTATAAATTACGTCTATGCAGTGCAAAGTTGCAGACACACACAGGAAGAAGGTGACTTGAAAGAACTGGTTATGGACTTTTCAGGTCTGTTCAGGTCAAATCAACTAATCTGAAAGAATTTCTCTTTCCCAAAAAAAATCACAAAAGGACAGTCTCAAAATAAAGAATATACCCTAAAAGAGGATATTTCTGAAAGTCATGAATAAAGTCACTTTTCTGTCCCCTACCATGTCAGGTGATTTTGCTGTGGACTGTGTGCTGTGTATGGAATCCATGATGGATTGAAAGATTTCTCAAGGGCATTTGAGCACAGAAAAGGGTCTGTCTATCTTGGAAAGACAGTAGCTAAATGGAAGGCTTATTAAAATCCTCATCTTCCTCCAAATGACAGCTCAGAGACCACAATTTTTAGAAGCCTTTTGTCCTATTCCCTCTTAGGGTTCATTACATTCTCAAAGTATTTCGTTTAATTTTAATATGCTTTGGATTTTATTGTCTGTATACAGATTTCCTCTATGTTACTCCACATCAACTGTAAATTCTTAAAAAGGAGGGGCTGTCTGTGTGTGTGTGTGTGTATGTGTGTGCAGATATGTGTGTATGTAATTCTATAGTGCCTTCTATATGGTATTTTCTATTTTTTAATTTTATGTTTATTTTTAGTTTACAACATTCATTTACAAAAGATGTTTAGTTACAAATTTTCTCCTTGTCGCTCTCCTACCCACCACCCCAAAACAGCAATCCTACTGAATACCCCCCCCCTCAATCTGTTCTCTCCTATATCCTCCCCCATTTCCCCTTTGACTTTCTGGTGGGGCAAGATGGATCTCTATACTCCAGTGCCTGTATATTTTATTTTCCAGTGGAATATAAATAACACAATGATAATAATAATAGTACTTTTTAAACATTTGATTTTAAAACTTTGAATTCCAGATTCCTTCCCTTCTTCCCTCTTCACCCACACTTCCTAGGAAGATAAGCAATTTAATATAGGTTGTATATGTGTAGTTACACAAAACATTTCCATAGTGGATATATTGTGAAATGCTGAAAATATTTCCCTCCATCTTATCTCACCCCCCACTTGTTCAATTTTCTACTTTGACCCTGTCCTTTTTCTAAAGTGTGTGCTTCTAACTACCCTTCCCCCAATTTGCTCTCCCTTCCATCATCCCCCCTCCTGTCCTCTCCCCCCCTACTTTCCTGTAGGGTAAGACACCCAATTGAGTGTGTATGTTATTTCCTCTTTAAGGCAAATTCAATGAGGGTAAGGTGGACCCATTCCCCTTGGCCTTTCTGTTCTTCCCCTCCATTGTAACTGTTTTCCCTTGCCTCTTCTATATGAGATAATTTACCCTAAACTATCTCCCCTATCTCCTCTCTTTATATTCCTTTCTCACCTCTTAATTTTATTTTTTAAAATATCGTCTCTTACTATTCAATTGATCTTGTGCCCTCTGTCAATGTATAACTGAACACATATATACACACACTCGCATATGTATTCATACACACACACGCAGACACACACACACTTATATTTGCTTCAACTATCCTCATACTGAGAAAAGTTTCATAAGTTACAAATTATGGTTGTTCCATGTAGGCATGTAAATAATTCAACTTTGATGAGTTCCTTATGAATTCTTTTCCCTGGTTACCTTCTCATGCTTCTCTTGCTTCTTGTATTTGAAAATCAAATTTTCTATTCAACTATGTTTTGTTTTTCATTAAGAAGGCTTGAAAGTCCCCTATTTTATGGAATGACCATATTTCCTCTGAAACATTATACTCAGTTTTGCTCTGTAGGTGACTCTTGGTTTTAGTCCTAGCTCTTTTGACCTCAAGAATATTATATTACAAGCACTTTGATCTCTTAATGTAGAAGCTGCTAGATCTTGTGTTATCCTGATTGTGTTTCCACAATATTCAAATAGTTTCTTCTTGGCTGCTTGTAAAATTTTTTCTTTGTCTGGGAACACTGGAACTTTGCTGTAATATTCCTAGGAGTTTTCTTCCTGGGATCTTTTTCAAGAGGTGATCAGTGAATTCTTTCAATTTGTATTTCACCCTATCATTCTTTAACAGTGGTTCTTAACCTGTGGGTTATGTTCAATTTATAACAATAAAAATACATCCTGCATATCAGATATTTACATTACAATTCATAACAGTAGCAAAATTACAGTTATGAAGTAGCAACAAAAATAATATTATGGTTGGGGGTCACCAAAACATGAGGAACTGTATTAAAGGGTTATGGCATTAGGAAGATTGAGAACCACTGTTCTGAAATATCAGGGCAATTTTTCCTGAGAATTTCTTGAAGAATGACTTCTAGGTTCTTTTTTTGATCATGGCTTTCAGGTAGTCCAATAATTTTTAAATTCTCTCTCCTGGATAAATTTTCCAGGTCAGTGGTTTTTTCAATAAGGTATTTCACATTGCCTTCTATTTTTTTCATTTGTTTGGATTTGTTTAATAGTGTCTTGTTTTTTTTAATTTTATTATAGTTTGCACCGTTCATTTCCACAAGATTTTGAGTGACATATTTTCTCCCCCTCTTTCCCTCACCCACCGCCCCAAAACAGCCATCCCAGTGTGTCCCCTCTCCCCCAGTCT
>JAQQSV010017023.1:0-11702 GCA_028646515.1 Pseudochirops corinnae
CTAACACCAACCCTAACGCTCACCCTAAACCTAACCCTAAACCTAACCCTAACCCTAACCCAAACCCTAAACCTAACCCTAACCCTAACCCTATCCCCAACCCTAACCCTCACCCTGACCCTAACCCTCATCCTCAACCTAACCCTATCCCTAACGCAAACCCTAACCCTAACCTAAACACTAACCCTAAACCTAATCCTAAACCTCGCCCTAAAAATAACCCTCAAACTAAACCTAACCCCAATCATAACACTAACCCTTACCCTAGCCCTAACCCTCACCCTAACCCACAACATCACCCTAACCAAAAACCTAACCTTAACCCTAATCCTTACCCTAAACCCAACCCTAACCCTAACCCTATCCCTCACCCTAACCCTAACATTAACCTTCATCCTAACCCTAACACTAACCCTCACCATAGCCCAAAGCTGATCCTCACGCTCACCAGATCCCTAACCCTAAACCTTTCCCTAACCATCACCATCACCCTCACACTCATCCTATCCCTAAGCCTAACCCTCACCCTCACCCTATGCCAAATGCTCACCCTAACACTAACCCTAAACCTAACGCTAACCCTAACCCTATCCCAAACCCTAAACCTAACTCTAACCCTGACCCTATTCCTAACCCTAAACCTTACCATAACCTTAAAGCTAAACCTATCCCTAAGCCTAAGCCTTACCTTAACCATAACCCTAACCGTAACCCTATCCCTAAACCTAATCCTAACCCTAACCCTAAACCTAAGCCTATCCTTAACGCAAAACCTAACCCTAAGCTAAACACTAACCCCAAACCTAGTCCTAACCCTCGCCCTAAACCTAACCTTCACCCTAAACCTAACCCCAATCCTAACATGAACCCTTACGCTTATGCTAATCCTCACCCAACCCAAAACATCACCCTAACCGAAAACCTAACCTTAACTCTAATAGTAACCCTAACCCCAACCCTATCCCTAACCCTATGCCTAACCCTAACACTAACATTAACCTTCACCATAACCCTAACACTAACCCTCACCATAGCCCAAAGCTCATCCTCAACCTCACCAGATCCCTAACCCAAACCTTCCCCTAACCGTCAACATCACCCTCACCCTCATCCTATCCCTAAGCCTAACCCTCACCCTCACCCTAACCCTCACGCTCACCCTAACACTAACCCTAAACCTAACGCTAACCCTATCCCTATGCCTAACCCTCACCCTGACACTAATACTCATGCAACCTAACCCTAACCCTAACGCTCACCCTAACCCTAACCCTAACACAAAACCTAACCCTAACACTAACACTAACACTAAACCTCACCCTAACCCTCACACTCACCTTCACCCCAAACCTCACCCTAAAGCTAACACTCACCCTAACTCTCACCCTAACCCTAATCGTCACCCTAACCCTGACCCTTATCCTAACACTCAAACTAAACCACACCCTAACCCTGACCCGAAACTTAACCCTAACACTAACCCTAACACTCACGATAACCCTCACCCTAATCCTAAAACTAACCCTAACCCTAAGCCTAACCCTGACCCTAACACTAACCCTAACCCAAACCCTAAACCTCACCTGCACCCTAACCCCAAACCTAACCCTAACCCACACGGTCACACTACCCTTAACCCTCACCCTAACCCTAAGCCTCACGGTCACCCTAAACCTATGCCTAACCCTAACCCTAACCCTCACCCTAATCCTAACCATGACGCTGACGTTAACCCTCACAATAACCCTCACCCTCACCATAACCCTAAACCTCACCCTAACCCTCACCCTAACCCTAAACCTAAACCTAACCCTGACCCTCACCCTTACCCAACCTTAAACCTCACCCTAACCCTAACCCTTACCCTAAACCTCACCCTAAGCCTAACCCTAATTCAAACCCTAACCGCAACCCTCACACTAACCCTAAACCTCACACAAACCCTCACCCTCACCCTAACCCTGACCCTAACCCTAACCCTAACCCTAACCATAACCCTCATCCTCACCCTCAACCTCACCATAACCAGAAATCTAACCCTAACCCTTGCCCTAGCCCTCACCATGACCCTCACCCTGAACCTATACCTAATCCTAACCCTAACCCTAACCCTCTCCCTAACCCTAACCCTCACCCTAGCCCTAACACTCACCTTCACCTTAACACTAACCTTAACCCTTATCCTAACTCTAACCCTAACCCTAACCCTGATCCTCACCCTCACCATCACCCTTAGCCTAACCTTAAACCTAACCCTGACCCTAACCCTCACGATCACACTCACTTAAACGCTATCCCTAATCCTTAGCCTAACCCTAACTCTAACCCTAACCCTAACCTTAAACCTCACCCCAACCCTAACACTCACCCTAGCCCTAAACCTCACCCTCACCCTGAAACTAACTCTCCCCCTAAATCTCACCCTAAACCTGACCCTAAACCTCACCCTAACACCAAAACCATACCTAACTCAAAACCTAACCCTAAACCTAACCCTCAATCAAACCCTCACGGTCACACTGACCCTAACCCTCACCCTATACCTAACCCTCACACTGATCCTCACCCTGACCATAACCCTCAACTTAACCGTACCACTAAACCTAAGCCTAACCCTAACCCTAAACCTCACACAAACCCTCACCCTCAGCCTCACCCCAACCCTCAACCTAGCCCTAACCCTAACTCTCACCCTTAATATAACCCACACCCTCCTCCTAAACGTAACGTTCACCCTAACCCTAACCTTCACCCTAACACTCACCCTAACCCTAAACCTAAACCTAATCCTAACCATAACCCCAACCCTAACCCTAACCCTAACTCCCATCCCCACACTCGACCTCACCATTAGCCTAAATCTAACCCTAACCCTAACCCTAGCCCTCACCATGACACTTACCCTCAACCTATACCTAACCCTAACCCTAACCCTAACCCTAAACCTAACCCTAACCCTAACCAAAACACTAACGCTCACAATAACCATAACCATCACCCTAAACTTAACCCTCACACTCACCCTCACTGTCACCCTAACCCTGACCCTAACCCTAGCCCTCACCATGACACTTACCCTGAACCTATACCTAACCCTAACCCTAACCCTAACCCTAAACCTAACCCTAACCTTAACCCTCACCCTAACGCTCACCCTAACCATAACCATAACCCTAACGCTCACCCTAACCCTAACCCTAATACTCACCCTCACCCTAACACTCACCCTAACCCTAAACCTCACGCTCACCCTAACCCCAACCCTAACCCTAACCTTAACCCTCACCCTAACACTTACTCTAACCCTCACCTTCACCCTAACCCTAACCCTAACCCTCAACCTAAATCTAACCTTCACCATCACCCTCCCCTCACCCTATACCTAACCCTAACCTTATCCCGAAATCTAAAACTAAAACTAACCCTAATCATAACCCTAAATCTAACCCTGACCCTAACCCTCAGTCGAGCCCTAACACTCACCCCCACCCAAACACTAACCCTCACCCTAACCCTAACCCTAACCCTCACACTAGCTCTAACCCTTACCCTATCCCTCACCATCACCCTCACCCTCACCCTATCCCTAAACCTAACCCTAACCCTAACATTAACCCTAACCCTAAACTTAACCCTAATCCTAACCCTAACCGTAACCCTAAACCTAACCCTAACCCTCACACTAGCCCTAAACCTCACCCTCACCCTAAAACTAACCCTCACCCTGACCCTTACCCTCACGCTAACCCTCACCCTAAACCTAACCCTAACACGAAACCTAAACCTAACGCAATCCCTAATCCTAAACATAACCCTAACCACAACCCTCATGGTCACACTAACCCTAACCCTCTCACTAAACCTAACCCTAACACTGACCCTCACCCTCACCCAAACCCTAAACCTAAACCTATCCCTTACC
Organism: Pseudochirops corinnae; assembly: GCA_028646515.1. Lineage (NCBI taxonomy): Eukaryota > Metazoa > Chordata > Mammalia > Diprotodontia > Pseudocheiridae > Pseudochirops > Pseudochirops corinnae. Next base: position 3,923 of record JAQQSV010017023.1, read on the forward strand.
CTAAGCCTAACTCTAACCCTAACACTAAACCTAACACAAACCCTGACCCTCACGCTCATCCTAACACTCAACCTAACCGTAACCCTAACCCCCAGCCTAAACCTAACCCTCACACTGACACTCACCCTCACCGTAACACTAAACCTGACCTTAACCCTAACCCTAACACTAACCCTAACTCTAACCCTCATCCTCACCCTCACCCCCACCATAACTGCAACTCTAACCTTAACCCTTACCCTAACCCTCACCATCACCCAGAATCTGAATCTATACCCGCCCCTAACCCTAACCCTAACCATAACCCTATCCCGAACCCTAACCCTAATCTTAACCCTAACCCTTACCCTAACCCTACACCTCACCCTAACCCTAATCCTACACCTAAACCTAACGCTAATCCTAACCCTAACACTAACCATAACCCTAACAATAAGCCTCACCCTAACCCTCACCCTAACAATAACCCTAACCCTAATCGTAACCCTTAACCTAACACTAACCCTAACCCTCACCCTAACCCTAACCCTCACGCTCACCCTAACCCTCACAATAGCCATAACCCTAAACCTCACCCTAACACTAACCCTCACCCTAACCCTAGCCCAACACCTCACCCTAACCCTAACTCTGATCCTCACCCTCACCAGCACCCTAACCCTAACGCTAAGCATAAGCCTTACGCTAACCCTCACCATCACCTTCACCCTCACCCTATCCCTAAACTTAACCATAACAATAATCCTAAACCTACCGCTAACCCTAACACTCACCCTAACCCTAACCCTCACCCTAGACCTAACCCTCTCCCTAACCCTAACCCTAACCCTCACACTGACCCTCATCTTCACCCTGACCATCACATTAAACCTAACCCTAACCCCAAACCTAAACCTAACGCTAACCCTCACCCTAATCACAACCCTAACCCTCACCCTTACCCTAACCTTCACGCTGACGCTCACCCTCACCCTAACGCTCTCCCTAACCCTAACCCTAACCCTATCCCTAACACAAACCCTAAACCTAACCCTAACCCTCACGCTCACCGTAAACCTAAACCTCACCCTAACTCTAACCCTAAACCTCACCCTAACCCTAACTCTAATCCTCATCCTGACCCTCACCATTACCCTAACCCTAACCCTAACCAGTATCCTGACCCTCACCATCACCCAAACCCTCACCCTATACCTAACCCTAACACTAATGCTAAACCTAACCTTATACGTAACATATACCCTAATTCTTTTCATAACCCTAACCCTCTCCCTAACCCTAACCCTCACCCTAGCAGTAACCCTCATCCTCACCCTAACACTAACCCTAAATGTAGCCCTAACCCTAACACCCATCCCCACACTCAACCTCACCATAACTCTAAATCTAACCCTAACCCTTTCCCTAGCCCTCACCATGACCCTCACCCTGAAACTATACCTTACCCTAACCCTAACCCTAACCCTAATCCTAAACTTAAAACTCACCCAAAACCTCACGCAAAACCTAACCCTCATCCTCAACCTAACCCTAAACCTCACCCTCACGCTAACCCCAACCCTAACCCTAAACCTAACCCTAAACTTAACCCTAACCCTAACAGTAACCCTAACCCTCACCTTCACCATAATCCTAACCCTAACCCTCACCCTACCCCTAACCTTGACCATCACCCTCCCCTCACCCTATATCTATCCTTACCCCTAACCTGAAATAAAAAACTAAACCTAACTATAATCTTAACCCTAACTCTAACCCTAACCCTAACCCTCACCCTAGCCCTAACACCAACCCTCACCCTAACACTAACAGTCACACTAATCCTAACCCGAACCCTCTCCCTATCCCTAACCCGGATGCTCACCCTCACCAGCACCCTTCCCCTAACCCTATCCCTCACCCTTACCCTAACCCTCACCATCACCCTCACCCTCACCCTCACCCTCACCCTAACCCTAACCCGAACGCTAATTCTAACTGAAACCCTAACCCTAACCCTAATCCTAACCCTAAGCCCAACCCTAACCCTAATCCTAAACCTCACCCTAACCCTAACACTCACGCTAACCCTAAACCTAACCCTCACCCTAAAACTAACCCTTACCCTCACCCTTACCCTCACCCTAACCCTCACCCTAAACCTAACCCTAACAGCAAACCAAAACTTAACGCAAAACCTAGCCCTAAACCTAACCCTAGCCCTAACCCTCATGGTCACACTCACCCTAACCCTCACCCTAAAGCTAACCCTCACACTGACCCTCACCCTAACCCTAACCCTATACCTAACCCTACCCGTAACCCTAACCCCATCTCTAACCCTAACGCTAACCCTAAACATAACCCTATCCCTAAACCTAACCCTAACCCTAACCTAAACTCTAACCCTACCCCTAACCCTAACCCGAACCCTAACCCTAAACCTCACCATAACCCTAATCCTCACCCTAACCCTAACGGTCATCTTAAACCCCACCCAAACCCTAACCTTAACCCTAACCCTAAACTTAAAACTAACCCTAACCCTCACCTGAACCTGAACCTTAAACCTCACCCTAAACCTAAACCTTACCCTAAACCTCACCCTAAGCCTAACCCTACCCAAACCCTAACCGCAACCCTCACCCTAATCCTAAACCTCACCCTCTCCCACACCCTCACCCTAGCCCTTACCCTAACTTTAAACCTCAACCTAATCCTAACACACCATAACCCTAACCCTAACCCTAACCTTAACAATAACCCTAACCCTAACCCTAACCCTCATCCTCACCCTCACCCTAAATTTAACCCTAAATCTAACCCTAACCCTTACCCAAGCCCTCACCATGACCCTCAGCCTGAACCTATACATAACCCTAACCCTAAACCTAACCCTAACCCTAACACTTACCCTAACCCTAACCTTAACCCTCACGTTAACTCTCACCCTAACCCTGACCCTAACCCTCACCCTAAAACTAACCCTCACCCTAACACTAAACCTCACCCTCACCCTAACCCCAACCCTAACCCTAAACCTAACCCTAAACCTAAGCCTAACCCTCACCTTCACCCTAACCCTAACACTAACACTAACCCTCAACCTAACCCTAGCCTTCACCATCACCCTCCCCTTCCCTATACCTAACCCTAACCTTTACCCGAAATCTAAAACTGAACCTAACCCTAATCATAACAGTAAATCTAACACTGACCTTAACCCTCACCCTAGCCCTAACACTCAGCTCACCCAAACACTAACCCTCACCCTAACCCTAACCCTAACCCTCGCCTTACTCTAACCCTGATCCTCACCCTCACCCTCAACCTATCCGTAACCCTTACCCTAACCCTAACCCTAACCCTTAACCTAACACTCACCATCACCCTCACCCTCACCCTATCCCTAAACCCTAAACCTAACCTTAACCCTAACCCTACCCCTAATCCTAACCCTAACCCTAACCCTAACCCAAACCCTCACCCTAACCCTAACACTCACCCTAGCCCTAAACCTCACCCTCATTTTAAAACTAATCCTAACCCTCACCCTCACACTCACGCTAACCTTCACCCTAAACCTAACCCTAACACCCAACCTAAACCTAACTCAAACCCTACCCTAACTCTAATCGTAACCGTAACCCTCATGGGCACACTAACTCTAATCGTCACCCTAAAACTAACCCTCACACTGACCCTCACACTCACCCTAACCCTAAACCTAACGCTACCCCTAACCCAAACCCTAACACTAAACCTGACATAATACCTCACCCTCACGCTGATCCTGACCCTCACCCTAAACCAAACCCTCACACTGACCCTCAGTGTCACCGTAACACTAAACCTGACTTTAACCCTAACCATAACACTCACCCTAACTCTAATGCTCATTCTCACCCTCACTCCCAGCACAACTGTATCTCTAACCCTAACCCTTACCCTAACTCTCACCGTCACCCTCAACCTGAAGCTATACCTAACCCAAACCCTAACACAAACCATAACGCTAACCCTAACCCTAATCTTAACCCAAACCCTAAATCTAACCCTAACCCTCACTCGAACCCTAACCTTCACCCTAGCCCTAACCATCGCCCTCACGATAACATTAACCATCACCCTAACCCTAATTCTATGCCTCACCCTAAACCTAATGTTCATCCTCACCCTCCTGAGCACCCTTAACCTAACCCTAACCCTAACACTTACCCTAACACTCACCATCACTCTCACCCTCACCGTATACCTAACGCTAACCCTAACCCTAAATCAAAACCTAAGCCTAAGCCTAAGCCTAAGCCTAACTCTAACACTAAACCTAACCCTAACTGTAACCCTAACCCTAACCCTAACCCTCACCCTAACCCTAAACTTCAACATCACTCTCACCCTCACCCTATACCTAACGTCAACCCTAACCCTAAATCTAAAACTAAACCTAAGCCTAACCCTAATCCTAACCCTAAACCTAACCCTAATCCGAGGCCTAACCCTAAACCTAACCCTATACCTAACACACACCCTAACCCTAACCTAAACACTAACCCTAAACCTAACCCTAACCCTATTCCTCACCCTAAACCTAACCCTAACCCTAACACTCACCCTAACCCTAACCCACGCTCTAGCCCTCACCCACACACTAACCCCAACCCTCACCGTCACCCTAACCTCACCCTAACCCTCACCCTAAATCTAATTCTAACCCTTACCCTAATGCTAACCCTAAACCTAACCTGAAACCTAACCCTAACCATATCCCTAACCCTAACCCTAAATCTATACCTAATCCTAACCATAAACCTAACCCTAACCCTAACCCTAACCCTAAACATTACCCTCAAACTCAACCTAATCCTCACCCTCACCCTAACCCAAACCAAACCCAAACCTCACCCTAACCTGAACCCTAACCCTAACGCTATCCCTAAGCCTGAACCTAACCCAAACATTGACCTTCAAACTCACCCTCACCCTAAACCTCACCATAACCCAAAGCTCATCCTCACGATCAGCAGATCCCTAACCCTAACTGTAACCCTAAACCTTACCCTAACCCTCACCATCGCCCTCACCCTCATCCTATCGCTAAACCTAACCTTCACCCTCACCCTAACACTCACGATCACCCTAATCCTAACCCAAATCCTAACCCTATCCCTACCTATAACCCTTACCCTAACCCTAACCTAAACCCTAACCCTAAGCCTATCGCCAACCCTAACACTCACACTAACCCTAACCCTAAGCCTAACACTACACCTCACCCAAACCCTCACCCTAACGCTCACCCTAACCCTCAAACTCACCCTAACCCTAACCGTGACCCTAAGCATAAACCTCAAATTCACCCTAACCCTAACCCTAACCCTATCCCTAACCCTAACCCTAAACCTAGCTCTAACCCTGACCCTATTCCTAACCCTCAACCTTACCCTAACCCTAACCCTAAACCTATCATTAACCTTAAGCCTAACCTAAACCGTACCCCTAACCCTAACACTAACCCTAAACCTAACCCTATCCCTAACACAAACCCTAACCCTAACCTAAACACTAATGCTAAACCTAACCCTAGCCCTATTCCTAACCCTAACCCTAAACCTAACTCTAAATCTGACCCTATTCCTAACCCTCAACCTTTCCCTAACCCTAACCCTAAACCTATCATTAACCTTAAGCCTAACCTTAACCGTACCCCTAACCCTAACCCTGACCCTAATCCTAACACTAACCCTAAACCTAACCCTATCCCTAACACACACCCTAACCCTAACCTAAACACTAACCCTAAACCTAACCCTATTCCTAACCCTAACACTAACGCTAACCGTAACACACACCCTAACCCTAACCCACACTCTAGCCCTCACCCACACCCTAACCCTAACCCTCACCGTCACCCTCACCCTCACCCTAACTCTAACCCTAAACCTAACTTTATCCCTTACCCTAACGTTAACCCTAAACCTAACTCTAAACCTAACACTAACCATATCCCTAACCCTAAGCCTAAGCCTAACCATAACCTTAACCCTAACCCTCACCTTAACCCTAAGCCTCACCACTAGCCCTAAGACGCACCTTCACCCTAATCGTAACCTTAACCCTAACCCTAACCCTAACCTTGACTATCACCCTCCCCTCACTTTATACCTAACCCTAACCCTAACAAGAAATATAAAATTAAACCTTACTCTAACCTTAACACTAACTCTAACCCTAACCCTCACCCTAGCACTAACACCCACCGTCACCCTAACACTAACCTTCACATTAACCCTAAACCTAACCCTCTCCCTATGCTTTACCCTGGTCCTCACCCTCACCAGCACCCTTACCCTAACCCTAAACCTAACCCTTTTCTTAACCCTCACCATCACCCTCACCCTCACCCTATCACTAACCTTAAACCTAACCCTAACCCTAAACCTTACCCTACACCTAATCCTAACCCTAAACCTTACCCTACACCTAATCCTAACCCTAACCGTAACCCTATTACTAAACCTAACCTTAACCCTAACCCTAACCCTCACGCTAACCCTAACCCTCACCAAAACCCTAAACCTCACCCTCACCCTAACCCCAACCCAAAGCCTAACCCTAACCCTCAGCCTAACCATAACCCTCACCTTCGCCCTAAACCTCACGCACACCCTAACCCTAACCCTAACGTTAACCCTAACCCTATCCCTAACCCTAACCCTAACCCTCACCCTAACCCTAACCCTAAACCTAACCCTCACATTACCGTAACCCTGACTCTCACCTTCAACAGCACCCTCACCCTAACACTAACACTCACCCTGACCCTAAACCTAACCCTCACATTAACCCTAACCCTGATTCTCACCCTCAACAGCACCCTAACCTTAGCACTAAACCTAACACTTACCCTAACTCTCACCATCATCTTCACCCTCATCCTAACCCTAACCCTCACACTCACCCTCACCCTGACCCTAACACTCAACATAACCCTAACCATAACACCAAACCGAAACCTAACGCAAATCCTAACCCTAAACCTAACCCTAACCCTAACCAAAACACTAACGCTCACAATAACCATAACCATCACCCTAAACTTAACCCTCACACTCACCCTCACTGTCACCCTAACCCTGACCCTAACCCTAACCCTCAACCTAACCCTCACCCTAACACTACACCCCAACCAAACCCTTACCATCGCCCTCACCCTAACTCTCAACCTCACCCTAACCCAAAACCTAACCCTAACCCTATTCCTAACCCTAACGCTAACCCTAATCCACACTCTAGCGCTCACCCACACCCTCACCCTAACCCTCACCGTCACCCTCACCATAACCCTAACCCTCACCCTAAACCTAACTCTAACACTTACCCTAAAGCTAACCCTAAACCTAACCCTAACCATATCCCTAACCCTAAGCCTAACCTTCACCCTAACCCTAACCCCAACTCTATACCTAATCCTAACCCTAACCCTAACCCTCACCATAACCCTCATGCTCATCCTAACCCTAACCCTAACCCTATCCCTAAAGCTAACCCTAATTCTAACCGTAACCCGAAAACTATCCTTAAACCTAACCCTAACCTTAACCCTCACGCTAACCGTAAACCTAACACTAACCCTAACCCTAAACCTTACCCCAAACCTTACCCTTATGCTAACCCTAATCTTAACCCTAAACCTAAACCTAACCCTAACCCTCACCCTAACCCTAGCCCTCACCCTAGTCCTAACACTCACCCTCACCCTAACACTAACCCTTACCCTAACCTTCAACATTACCCTCAC
>JAQQSV010017024.1:0-11702 GCA_028646515.1 Pseudochirops corinnae
TTTACCATCTTATACATAAGGATATTATAACAGTAAACCCCCTTGCTAAAAATCAAAATGTGGTCTCTGACACCTCCCAGTCTACCTATTAACTCCAAAATTCAATGATCATGTGTCAGTCACGTGTGTGGGGCGCTGGTAGAAATAAGAGCTTAAATAAAGATACAACCCCTTCCAAGGAGCTCACTCTCTTTGGGGGAATCATATGTACAGATAAATACATTATGCAATTTTACAAAACTGTTTTAATGGGTGCAAAATAAAAGTACTACGTGAGGTACTGGGGGAAGGCCACTACTGATGAAAATGGAAAAAAAGAAATCAGAAGGAGTTCAATGGAGAATGCAACATTTGAGGTTGGCTAAGAATTTAAGAGGTATAGGGAAGAAAGAGAAAATCACATGAACAGAAGCATGGCAGTGGAAAGGCACAGAGTTAATCCAGAGAACAGAGAATAGTCCAATTTGGATGGAGGGGAGTAATAGGTGAAGATGGAAAGATAGGGTGGCACCCAGTTTTGGAGGGCTCTGAATGACAAAGAAGTCTGAACATGATTACCTGGGTAGATCATTGAAAGCCACTTGTATATTTTTGAGAAGAAGAATACTATAACCAAACTTAGGCTCCGGATGGCTTGGCAGTGGTATAAAGCATGACTTGAAAAAGGCAAGACTTCTGCCATACAAAATTGACCAAGAAATAGGGAAAAGTGTAAGTTTAATTTAAGTTTCTAAGCAAATGGTAAGTAAGCCCCATTCTGGTACAGTAGCAATGGGAACAGAACACAGTGGACAAATGTGAGAGATGCTGCACAGGGGGGATCAAAAGGACTTGATAACAGTTTGGATGCAAGTGGCAAAGGAGAGAGGCATATCAAAAATAATATGGGGGTGGCTGGGTGGGGCAGTGAATAGAGCACCGCCCTGGAATCAGGAGGACCTGAGTTCAAATCTGACCTGAGACACTTAACACAAAAACTAGCCATGTGACCTTGGGAAAGTCACTTAATCCCAATTGCCCTGCCCTCCCCGCTCCAAAAAGCAAAAAAAAAACCAAAAAAACAAAAAAAAAACAAAAAAACAAGACAAAGTTTGCTAATATAGAAGTCTGGGAGGTACCAGTAGCAGAAATAATGAAGCCAAAAAGAGAATCTGATTTAGGGAGAGAAAGATATTAAACTTGATTTTGGGTATGCTGAGTCTGAGGTAAAAATAGCCTGTCCAGGTGGAAATATCCAGTAGGCTGTTAGAGATGCAAGTCTGGAACCAAGAACAGAGGTGAGAGCTGGAAATAGAGATCTGGGAGTTATATGCATACAGGTTGAAGATGTGAGCATCAATGAGGTCACTGAGAAAACAGGTTAAGAGAAGCAAGGCTCAGTAATGAATTTAGGGAAATTTCTGCTGTAAGAAGATGGAGAAGAAGGTAAAAAGTGCTAAAAAGGCACTAAACAAACCAGTCTCAATTTTTTAATTGTACATACATGGCTTTGCTCATGCCATTTTAGTAGTTTAGAATGGCTTTCTTTCATCACATAACCACAAATTTAGTTATAATTGCTGCTACAGTAATAAATTTATGTCCTAATGAAACATTTGAATTTATAACGTAGTTTTAAATTTTATTATACAATATGATTTTCATTTTAAAATAACGATGCAAAAATATATATACTTTAAAAGAAATAAAAGCACAAAGATTAAGGGGTTTCCTCAAAGCAGTATTATTTTTAAGAAAAAAGTCATTTATTAAATGTTACCCTAGAGTGGCAGCTAAGACCGCCCTGTTTACTTTAAAAGTTTGATTGATGTCTCTTGTCATTTCCTGATGTCCTCCACTTCAATGAACTCCTCCCTTATAACAAAGAGAAAACTGTCTAACCTATTCAGCACATAGCTAGGGCTTTTGGCGGAGAGAGGTGTCATGAAAAAATAAGGTGAAAATATTCCCTTATTTGAGGGGAGGGGTAGTATAAGGGGAGTTAGAGACAACTTGGCAAGAAACACCATCACTATACATAGTATTTTATGATTCAATTTAAGGATAGAAACAGGGTGTCATGACCTCAGTAAGAATAGTATCTGGACTGCAGTATAGAATAAATCAACAAAGAAAAATGCTAAAGATTACCCAAAAAGTCTTTAAAACTATTCTTAACTAAGAAAAATACAAAATGCCCAGGGGAAATAATGTAATATTAATACAGCATAGAGAGAAGTCAGTTACTCATATTCAACTTTGCTTCTGTCTTTTCCAGCAAGAATAATGTCCTTTGTAAATAAAAAGGGTCGTCCAAACACTACATGAAAACTACTGAAGACTAAGATAAGCAAAGTAACAACTGGTAGGATGACATCTAGCCACTTCTTTTTACTTAAAGTCTCCAAATCCAAATTTCAATGTCAAAAGAAATGACAAATGTGATCATATAAGCACTGTCAGTAAAAGAAATCAGAAAACAAAAGCCCCAAGAAACTGGAGCTAAGCAAATATTTTCTTAGTTTTCTAAAGAGGCAAAAGGTAGATTCCAGAAACTACAGATTAGAAGGACTATAGTGGATCTCCAGCAAAATTTCAGTATAAAATATTTAAAATGATTGTGAGCACTTGAGAGAGATTGTGAGAATACAGTTATCAGTAGCAGGCAATAGGAGTTCACTAAGGAATAATCATTCCAAACTAATTTCATTTTTTTTTATTGTGCTGCTTGATTAGTAGAAATGAAGAATGTAATAGATATAGCACAATTACATCAGTAAGAAAACTGATAAACTCTATCAAGATAGCACTGTGGATAAGATGAGGAAACACAGGCTGGATGGCCATACAGTCTGGAGCAACTTTATCAAGAGTATGTTGAATAAAGATCTGTGACAATCAAAAGGTATGTCTTTAAATGGAATGATACAAAACTGACATGTTTAATACTTATTGACAACTTGAAAGAAAACAAAAAATGCATGCTTATCAGATTTGTAGAAAGCATAAAATCAGGAGGGAAAGCTAATGTAACAGAAAGAAATCAAGATTCAAAGTAGAATTTAGAGTAGAACGAAGGCTTGAAGTGTACAAAATTAAATTTACCAGATGTAATGGTAATTAATTTAAATTTGAAGACCCCTTTTTGTTATGTCAAGTAAGCAGGTACTTAGCCCTTAGTAACTAATCAAACCTTCCTGGCTAAGAGGCAGAGGGTATGAACTCTGTCTCCTGTTGCTGACATAATAGGAAGGGTTTGGCTGAAACAGGAAGCCAATGCTTTGTGTGTATATAAGAAGAGCCCCAGAGACAGAATCAGAATTAGAATTTTTTTTCTCCTGGCAGGCTCCTGGTAGAGGAGAGAGAGTTTCTCTCAGTAAGCATCTGGAAGCTGACTAAGAACTAAGAGAGGAATTCCTTGAGACCAGAATCTGGTGAAGGCTACAGTTGCTGCTGAGAAGGCTGCCTGGAAGGATGAGCTTTTTTCTGGGTCCTAGGGCCAGCCAAACTGCTGGAGGACTGAAGAAGCATGACCGAGATAAGACTTTGTTTGTTTGTGGCTTGATGGATCCTTGAGTTCCCCAGGAACAGAAGTTGTGAAGCTTTTGAGATGTCCTGGACCCTGTGAACTTCAGTGTGCAGCAGGAACTTCTGGGAGGACTGGACAAGGACCTGGCAGCTGTCTGCCTCTGAATCCAGGTAACTGTCTGGTAGATTCAGGTAGGAGCTGGGACCATGGAAGGGGATCCAGGGAATCTGAGAGATCACCCCGAGTCAAGATGAAGAAAAGGCCTCTCCTTGGATATTGAATGTAGTGATGAAATTGAAGTTTATTAGAGACCGGAGGGGTGGAGGGTTTATGTAATTTTCTAATGACTGTATTTAGTGATTAACTATACTTAGTGACTGATTGCTAGATAAGTGACTAAGTTAACCCATGATTGCCCCATGAATGGAAGACTGACTATTGTATTGTGAAATGATTAAATGATTAAGGAGGCAAACCTCCCTAGGGATACCAGATGATTGTTCTTTTGTTCTTTGTTCTAAATACTGTGACCACTTTGGTGAAAACTATGTGGCCATTTTAATGATAAACTGTTGTGAACACTATATTGTGATTTTCTGTGATAAGATGTATTGTTGTACATATTATATTGTGATCTGTTGTGAATGTTTGCCTTGATTTGATATGGAATAAATGGAGTGTTCATTATACTGTGTAATCAGAACCTTAAAAGCTGTTCAAAGTAGCATTCTTTCGGGAAGCTGCTCATGCATGGCATTACACCGGGAAAAAAAAGGTAAACTGTAGTTTAATAAGAATCTCCTGCAGAAGTACACAGTGAGAGCCCCAACTTAGTGTCAGTTCATGTAAAAAAGATGAGGGCAAATTTTATTCAACAGCTTGTTTGAGTCAACATACTCATTTGGCTCCAGAAAAACATCTCACGCTATATAAAGATATGTTGGGGAGAAAAAAGTGAAATCCTACTTGAGGGCACAGACTACTTTGTTTTCATATCCACAGTACCTAGCCCAATGCCTGGCACATGGCAAGAGTTTAATAAATGCCTTTTTATTACTCTGTGCTGATCAGATAAAATCTACAATTATTGTGTTCAATTCTGGGCATTACATCTTAAGGAAAACATCAACAAATAAAAATGAATCTAGAGAAGTCACCGTTAGAAATGTATAGTTCATTTGGCAACAGAATGCTGGAAGCAATGGATGAAGGAGAAGTTGTGGGAGTATAGAAAGATTATTTACGAGGCTACTTTTAGAGCATAGATGAGAGGTAACAGGGGCCTGAACTAGTACGGTAGCAGAAGGAAACCTCATTTTTCAAGAATTAAAAGTATTAGCAACTGACTGGAAAAGACAAACAGGGGAAAAGAATCACAGATGATTCCAAATCAAATTCAATAAAGTGATAACTATAGTTTGCTGTAATTTAGAGTATTCAAGCAATCATTCAGTAACTGCTATCCTAGATTTAATGAATTTTTTTTTTTTACTTATTTCAAAAAATTGTCAGTTTAAGTTGCTTTTATTTTGGAATAAACTGGTTTGTTATTTAAGTCATATAAAATAATTGCCACATATTTTTTTTAAAAAAAGATTTTCCAATTTAACCAGATGTTATTTCTTCCAGGCTGATATTGCTCAAGGATTCACTTAAAAGGCTAGGTTCTGGCCAAGAAGTTCTGAAATACTAGAAATGTAAAATATTATTGAGGAATGTAATGCCCTCCACCTTCCTCTTGGACATACTCAAATGTGAACCATCCCTCATAAACCAAATGACACTGGACCTCCCTCTATAATACCTTCCCGGTTGACTCCCACATTAAAGTAGTGTCTGCCTCCTTTGGGCTTTAAGAGCTAGACAAGAGTGGCCTACTGCAGTGCTTTATTCCAATTCTAAGATTCTGTTATTCTTCTCAGTCAATCGTTGTCTGAACAATTCACTTGGAAATTAATCATGAATTTTCTGCCTTGTGATAGCTCTTCTACTATTATTTTGAATTATGTGATTAGTTTATCATTATTTAATTTTTCCCTGTTGCTTCAATATGTACAATAGTAATCCTGGATTCTTAAAAGCTGTGCTGGCTAAGTGTGAGCACTGACAGGTCCTATCAACCCGAAAAGACTGGAATACAGACGTGGTGACAAATAATTCTATTCCGTAAGAAGTCCTTCAGGCTGGCTGTGGGAGGAGACATTTCTGGCACTGAACTTCTCAAAGATCAACTACTAAATAGAGACTTTCAGAAAAGAGAACTCTCACACTGACAATCTCATAGACCCTTTGAGAAAGTTTTTCCATGTGTTTACACTTTGTTTCTTTCCAATCTGAACATAAGGTCCTTGAGGGCAGGAAGCATAAATGATATTTTTCTGTATCTCCTTGTGCACTCAGAATAGTGATTTGCACATAGCAAATACTTACTGATTTAATTTTAATTTCTTCAGAATTACTAAGACTGCCTCTCATTTGGCAATCACTTGGCCCAGTGAATCTATGCACAGGACTTTGGAGTCAGGAGACCTGAATTTGAATTCCACCAAGACATTTTAATAGGTAGCTGAGGACAGGTAAGTTCATTAACTTCCGAATGTCTCTTTCTTTACCAGCAAAAGAGATTAAGAGTAACTATACTACTCAGTTAACAGCGATTTGTGAGTGAAGTTGTTTACAAGCATTAAATTTCAATGTAAATGTGAGTTACTATTACGATTAGAATTGTTAATGGTCCTTAAAAAAATTGTATAGTCCAACCATTCCTACAAGATGGAATGATCTCTTGCCAAGAGGCAGCTAGGTGTTACAGAGGATAGTCAGGAAGGACCTAGAGTCAGGAAGACCTGAGTTCAAATCCTGTCTCAGACACTGTGTGATCCTGGGCAAGTCACAACCTCTCTTTGCCTCAATTTTTCCATCTGCAAAATGGGGATACTAACAGCACTTGCCTCCCAAAGAAGTTGTGAGAATTAAGCCAGAAAATAACTGTAAGTATTTAAAGTGTAGATTTAGATTTCTAAAGATTGGTTTTTCACATTACAGATTACTAGCAGGCAATGCAGCCAAACTTTATATAATTGAAAATCTAAATTTAAATTACAACAGTGCTGCAACATTTGACATCAATTAACTGGCAAAATCCTGTTATCAGGACTGAAGAGAAAGGAGCTAATAGAAGACAACAAAGGTAATGGACTGAAAAGAATTACAATTTTTTGTAGTTCACCACAGAAGTAGCACCTGTAGGTAGACAGGAAGGTTTTTCGTGCCAGGATTAACTGAATCAATTAACCGACTTTTATTAATAGCTTACTGAAGTTCAGAAAACGAAACAAAACAAAACTGATGACCCTCCTGATCATTATACAAGTCAGCCAACAAAAAAACTGTCCTTGGAAGCTTTGCTAGGCATTATAACATTAGGATTTTTAAAATGGATAATTCTTGTATTAGAAATACAAGATAACACATCTTAAATTTAAAAAGGAAAGACTAACAAACACAGAAATAAGTTTTACCTTATCAGCCTTTAGTTTTTTGAGGAAAGACGGATTGTCATACCCTTTTGCCTGTCTTGCCTCTTGTAAATGATTGATCATCCAAACATTTTTTCTTTGTTTTGCCAAATCAAGTGGTGATTCTCCCTAATGGATAACAGAAATAGAAGAACTTCACATTAAAAATAAAAAGTACCATTTATTACTTTCTATTCTATCCATAAATATAGAGAAAATAAAGTTTTATGTTCCAGTATCACTTTAATTCTTACTTTGACATCAGAAATAAAAATTTCAATTAGATTTCAAATTATTTCATTAATATATTTATAATTAATTATTTCCTAAGAACGAGAAAAATGTATTCAAAACTCAATAATTAACCTACAAAATTCAATCCTTGATCACATTCTGAATTAGGGTGCAAATCAAAAAGTAGGTATATTAACACTTGCTGGATCATAGGTATTTTAATCTATGTTTATTTCCCATTTATACCACAGTCTTGGAGGAGGTCACAAAAAGGAAAAATTACTACAAAACAATGTTCTATCATACCAAACCTCTCTCAATTTTATCATGGTGATACCAAGAGCTTTAAGAAGAAACTAAAGAAAAAGAATAGAGAAATAACACTATTAGTCAATCCCTAACTCATCTTACCATACGTTGGGTTGGCATTTTTGACCTAGAAAAAGATCCCTTTGTCCTTCTAGAAAAGTCCATAATTCTGATATTACCCTGATACATGAAGAACTCTACAGTGATAAAGTGTCAAGGAAATGAGAAACAAATCAGCATTCTAATTTTAATTGCATATCTCTTTTAACCTTTACTATCAAAGTATTTCTTTTTATAAAATACTTAGAGGCTTGAATGAGTTAAAAATTTCCCGCTTAAACTTCTTCAAATACAAAAAGAAAATTTTTTAAAGTCTTTTCTCATAGTCATATTTTCTCAAAAAAAAAAGGCAAGAAAACTACTGAAACTGTCTTTCAAAAAATCAAAGGGAAAAACATTAAAATTCTATGCAACTATAAGGGCATTTTACTTAACTTTTATGGACCTTTTATCTTTGTGAGGGATGGAACCTAATTTTTTTTAAAGGCTCCCCAAAATACATGGAAAAAAGCTTTTTAATTTAAAAAAAAAAGGTGTCACACAATAGGGTACAGACTAATCTAGCTCAATCCCCTATAAATACAAGTAGGTCCTTAATTTGAAATACCTTACCTATTAAAAAAATCCAGATACTAAATTTAACACCAGCTAATTAATCCAAACTATAAAGATTACCTGTGTAAAAGCAATCCCTTTGGGGGAACAACTCCCAGAGAATATCCTGTAGTTGCCTCGGGTCCAGCTGAGCATCCCTTCCACTAGAGGGCCATGTGACACCTAAGGATTGCCTAGATAAAAAAATTGAGGGAGCTTTAAGAAATCTTTCAACTAATCTTCTAATTATCTGATTATTTTAGTGTATTCTTTATATCCAGCTGGAAGTATGAATAAACAATTGAATAATTTTGATAGTTATAATGTAACCGGGGATCTGAATTCATGTATATAATTAATCACTCCATGTATTAACAAGAGAAAAAAATTGACATGGAGGTTATATAATACTATGCAACTAGTAGTAGAAAATATCTTTTTGATAGTTTTGGCCTGACAAACATTGTGGCTAAGCTAGTGGATCACTTGAACTTTAGCTTATGGTTGAATTTCATCCTCAAACCCAGGGAAAATTCTCCTTTGGTTATCTTCTAGGTTAGGAACTTAAAATATAATGAAAACTTTTCTGAAAACAGTTTCTTATTTCATCCCAAGAAACCACATCAAGATTTCTTCATAATATTAACAGAGCTAAATAAGCAATTTTTTTAATCTAAAAAAGATTTTATTCCTTAAAATGTCATTATGTGTATAAAGAGTTCCTAAATAAAAATTTTTAAAGGCAAAAATTCTATAAATTTAATTCACAGGGTTGAACTACATAGGGGACAATACGTTTTTCAAAAATTTATAAATGAGACCAAGCCATATACGAGAATCCCATATACTGAGATTAATCTATGTCATACAATGTTTGTATCTCAATAAAGCTAAGAATTTAACCTATCCTAAATAATCATTTGAGAATTACATGAGAACTGTCCTAATCTAAAATATTCAATTTTAATACTACAATTTTAAAAATAACTACCTTAAACCAGTATTATGAACAAGCTATCTACTCAATGCTAACAGTCTTCAAAATATTATTTCTAATGAGATAACATGTGCAAAATGCTTAGCACAATGCCTGGTACATAAGAAAAGCTTGTTTCCTCTTTATTTTGAGATCTGCTAATTTGTACTTTCTACCATTATTCTGTCTTCACAAAGACTGAAAAAAATCTATCAATTCTTTACATATGTTATTGATTATATACAGGAAAATCTCTCTATGTTACTAGAAAAGAGAGAAATTTTCATAAGACAAGTTCTATTTTACTTGGAAATACTATAAAAAGAACACTAGACATTTCTATTCAGATAGAAGCGAAAAAAATCAACAAATTGATTATAAAAGATTTTGTATAATCTTGATAATTCTGAGGAAGACAGAAAGCAGGGGAAAGAAGGGAAGAGACAAGGTTCAAATCCTGGCCCTTTGGACAAATTACTTCCTTTCTCATGGTCTCAGTTTCATCATCTGTAGATAGGAGGGCTGAACTAGATGATCTTAAAAATGTCTCCCAAATGTAATGGCTTATGAATCTATTCATTAATGTTATTTCTATTTTTTAAAAAACTAGTCTTAAAATGCATCTTACAATAATTCAAGGTTATCAACCATAATCTTTGGAACTTAAAAACTTAGGTGGTGGCATCCCTGAATGAAGACTTACTTTATACAGACACAAATGATTTCCCTATCTTGCCATCCTAACTCTTCTAAGACCTAGATTGAAAAAAAATTATTCATAGATCTAAATTCTTAGGAGACAGATTTCTCTCTCCCCCTCCCAAGTCAGTAGGATTCCTTTGATTAACAGATATTCCTAATTAACTTAAATTAAAAATCTGTGATTTACATTGAGTCATGTCAGAAATGGCAGCTTCCAGGTGGAAATAATAGATCTTATACTGGTGATGGGCAGAAAGGGGTAGAAATTCTAACCAACATGATTGCACGCCACCATGGGGGTGGGGGGACAAGAGAGGGGAGAAAATCTGAAACTCGGGTGATTGTAGAACTGAATCTTGCAAACTAAAAGTAAATAAACGAGTCATTCGAAAAAGAATGGTGTCTCCATGCTAATGGCCTGCTGGAGGGTGGGAGCTAGCAAGAGAGTTTTGAAACCTGAGTTTCGTTCTTAATAAATGTTTCCATGAAAAAAAAAATTCTAACCAAAAAAATCAACATTTCTCTCCATCATAAAAGAAGGGGCAGGAAAATCCAAACAAAAGAAGTTTTCCTCCAAAGAACTGGAGGTTGCCTGAGTATTTCAAGCTTTTAGAAAATGAAGCAACACTAAGTCATGCCTACTTAATGGCACTGTAAGAGTCACTCAGCTAAATAATGGTATAAAATTTAAGTCTTCATTCATTATAGATCCTGATCAGAATGTAAGGGAAATTGCCGTAACCAAGCTAAAAAGAAGGGAGATTAGAAGTGTGTCACTTTTTAGATTACAGTCCTTTCATTGATGTGGGGCAGTCAGAATAATAAACTCCCCAAGGGTAGAAACGATTTCATTTTTATCTTTTTATCCCAGTGTCTTGCCAAGCAAATAGTAAACTCTTAATTGTAGTGTAAAATGGTAACAATTAAAACACTACTTTTGCTTTTTAGAGGGCAACTGGGGTTAGGTGAGTTGTCCAAGGTCACACAACTAGTTTTTGTGTTAAGTGTCTGAGGCCGCATTTGAACTCAGGTCCTCCTGACTCCAAGGCCAGGGCTCTATTCACTGCACCACCTAGCCACCCCAAAACACTACTTTTCAAAGGTGTATAGAACAAGGATGGCAGGAATCAAAAGTGTTGAAAACATGTAAACTACATCACTCAGTTTATTTACTCTTTTAAATATAATTTGATATGTGAATATATAAGTCTTTCAAAAAGAAAAAAGGCATGTTGGAATATACAAGTGATGTTTCATTTATCTTACATCAACTACTGTCTTTTCTCCACTCTTGTTTCTCTCATCTGCTAAAATGTCTCCCCCAAATTTTCCACCTCTTAGATCTTTAAAAATTTCACAGAGTGGTTGACAAAGAGAATGAAAAAACTGATCAAATGTCTTTCACTTAATATTCTGGTTCTATCATGTCTGTAAAAAGTTTTACAGTTTTCTAGATGTGTATCGATCTATGAAAACTGACATGTTTCTAAAAATTGCCTAGAAAATTATCGGGAGGGGGGCGGAGCTAAGATGGCGGAGAGTAAGCAGTGACTTGAACAAGCTCCCCAAGAATTTCGTCCTTGGGAACTAAAAAGTAAATTTGAGCGGATTTAAGAGTGACAGAATCCATTGTGAGACAGAGAGTGACAGATTCCCAGCCCAGAGAAGTGCCTAATCAGGTCCGGGCAGGGAGAATGGAGCACACAGGAGTGGCACCAGCACGGACCTGAGAGCAGAGCGCGGCAGACTGGGAAGCCCCACCCAGCAGACTCACCCAGCTGGAGGCTTCTGCAGCCCTCTC
>JAQQSV010017025.1:0-11702 GCA_028646515.1 Pseudochirops corinnae
CCTTCTTAACAGGGGACAGAGCTCACACCTTCCATACTTAGCCCTATGTAATTAAGTGCTAAGTATCTGCCAAATTGATTGCTGCTACAGTCATTCAACAAGTCTCTGAAGGATAAAATTGATAGATGATATGGGTCTAATCCTCAGGGTATGTCCTCCATGATTTGGGGTAGGACTCCATTCAGCTAGAAGACTTTACTTTTGTTTATAGTATAAACAGAATCAAACTAGGTGAATTCCAGCCCTAAAGCATTAACCCCATCCCCTTGTACCCTCTGTTGGAGTCTACGGGGAACTCACTCATGAAGGAGGATACCAACCAAATTGGTCTGGGTAGAGATGGATTCCTTTGTCCAGATTGTTGGAGGTGGCAGAGGTGATTAAACTAGCAGGAGGAACTGAAGATTTTTGACTCACTTCCTCATTCATATGTCCACCCTCTCATTAATTGTTCATCAATCAGTGCTGATTTTCACCTGTCAGGATGTCCACTTTTCTACATGTATTTATTTAAGCATTCAGAGGTCTCTATGATAATTTATTGATTATTAGCTAGCCTAATCAATAAATCAATTATTAATTACCCAGAAACTCTGCCTCTTGAGATTTTCATTCATCATACATTTGTAGGCCACTTTTCTGCTGAGAGGCTTCACAATCACTCATCTACATCAACTCATTAAACTATCTACTAAAGCTAAGTGAATATGCCAGCCAAGTAGCAAGGGAGACACTTAATAAATACTAGTTCACTAATTGATTAATTGCAGTGGGGGAAGCAAGGTCCACAAGGACTGTTGCATGAGCATCAAGTGAGATAATTCATGTAAAGTTGCTTTGTAAACTTTGAAGCAATACATAAAATTCTGTTACTAATATTATGGTATGATTCCTGTCCCCTAGGAGTTAATGTAACTGGGAAGAAAAGACAGGTAGGCTTGAGAAAGGTAAATAACCATGCAAACTAGTAAATCAGTAAGTGCCCCAAGGGATAATATATACGATAAGTTCTATAGGAGTTCTAAGAAAGAGACTGTCAGTGTGGATTAGTAAAGGAGAATATCTGGTGAGCCAAATGAGAGTTAACTTGCATAAGAAGGATTAATAGAATTGGGATAGACAGGGGGATGGGGAAAGAACATTTTTTGAACACTGGGAAATTACAGCAGGAATAAAGCCTTGGAGCCACAAATAACCATAGCATATATTAGGTACTATGAGGAAAGTGTCCTAATTGGATCAGAGATGGACACCAGATTTATGAAGGCAGATGTGGTCTTTGCGGGTGTTGAATTCCAGGCTGAGGAAATTGGGCTTCATTATGTAGGCAGTGGGGCAAGATTAGAGGCTTTTGAATTGGGGAATGGCATGAGGAAAGAATGAGAGGGGCCATATCCATTTTGGAGTTAAAACTGAAATACAGATTCATATCTCTACTATAATTTCAGTGAAGTCTTTGACATAGTGAAATCAATTTTCTCTGCCTCATTACATCATTCAGCTTTTCAATATAGTTGCATAGATGCAAATTTTCTCTTTCAACATGAAATGCAATTGGATTATTTCCTACTTTCTTCTTTCCTTTCTGCCAAATTGAGGTGTGAAGGCAAAAATAATAATTTCATACATATGATTTCTCTTTTCTCTTCTCCCTTATTTGATTCCTGTCCTATGTACTCTTAAGCTTGGTTTTCTTTTCTCTACCAGAAACTAATGCCTGTATTAATTTGAGATTAGTAATGGTCTAAAGTGGGAGAAGAAGACACAAAATATTCAAGAATATTTCTGAACTTCATCTCTCTAAAGAACTACATAACTGAACTATTGTTGATGGAAAAACAAAGAATGCAGTGAATAGAAAGCTTTGACGATTTTCACTCAGCTACCTGTTTTCGCGTGCAAAAATTTACCATTATGTGTCCATCTCGTCAGTCAATCAAGGATCAGTTATTAAACACCTATTACAGGGCATGCTTCCTATGGTAAATGTTGAGGATACAGAGACAAAAAAGAAATAATTCTTTACTTCAAGGAACTCAACAATTATACATAGTCATGCTAGAGATGAGCAATAGTTTCCTGTGCATTTGAGATAGTTATCCTTTCTTTATTAGCTAATTATTTTAAAAATAACCTAATACAAGCAATTAAGCTTACTTTTCATAAGATGTCATGCAACTACTATTCAGCCATCAGAAAGCTCCTCTGCTTATATTAAATATTTTCCCCGGTGATGAAGCCTTTTATGTTGAAATCAGACGCACAAAGTAAACATTAGCGATTTGTCCATATAGTATGTGTGCATATGTTTATATAGCTGCATATTGTGAAATAAAATAGAAAGCATTGAAAACAAGGATAGGTTGTTTATATGAAAAACAATTAAATCTCAAAAAGAATGTATAAATTCATTCTATCTGCTTACTTTGAGTATATCTAGTCTAAATAATGCAAAACAAAAAAGACTGCATGAAGCTTTCCAGGGCACAATATGAACAAGTTAGTTTTTTGTTTTGATTTCCTTCTCCTTCTTAGCACATATATTCACTTTCAGTGGCATAAAGAAAAAGCAATAGAGGTAGCACTGGAAATCCTAAAATTTGATACTGAATTTTGATGGGTTGACTGTGTAACTTTGAGTAAGTCACTTAATCTCTCTATGTCTGCTGTCTCATTTGTAAAACAAGGATGATAATATTTGCCTAATTCACAGAAGTGCTGTAGGGAATAGCTAAAATGCTGTGATTATACTCAAGGATAAATGTGAGTGAATAATTATAGTCCTACTAGGAATAAATATCTGTGTCTTCTCTTTCTTGTGATAGATTCTTCAAAATAGATCCTGGAGTAGGGATGTGTGAATTATAATATATTTAGAACTCACTGAACATCATGAAGCCCTAAAAGCATTTTCTTAAGTATTTACTATAAATGTTTTTAATCCACTGTAGCAGATGAAAGTTCAGGAGCTACTCTCCCAATCCCTAGTAGCAATGGCATGATAGATCACCAGAGCACAGAAACATTTCCCCTTCAGAGTTTTAGGGTGATCCTGAAGAGTTGGAATAGGAGTGGGTGTTGGTTTCTAATGGCATACATAGCTTGTGAGCCTTCATTGGTGTGCTTCCTATCATGATTATTAGTTGATAGGATTTAATCAGTTAGGCTCAATTCTCTTTTAAAAAGTGTTGTTTTCTAAGAAAAGGAGTAAGAGTAGTTGGTTCAAGACTTCCTCAAAAGTCTTTGACTCATTCTCCCACAAGTGCCTACAGGAGAGCAGAAGAAAATGGGCATAATCTTAGAAAGAATGTGTGATACAATGAGCTAACTCACATATACAATGAGATAACACACACATAAGCTCCTAGATGTCATTGTTCTGGAGTTCTCAAGATATTTCCCTTATGTATGGTATAGCTTGTCTTCTGGGCTCTTTGTAGTGCATTGCAGTGGAGACAAGATGGTAGAGTAAAGGCAGGAAGTCACCTCAACTTTCCCAAACTCTCCTGTAAACAATTTCAAAATAATACCTCAAATCAAATTCTGGAGTGGCAGAACAAATAGGGTGTAAAACAATTTTCCAGCCCAAGAAAACATAGGAAGTTGGAAGGAAAGATTTTTCTCACTCGATGGTGATTGAGCCTGAAACGTACAGTACAAAGCAAGCTACAACCTAACAAGCCAGTAGCAGGCCTTGGAGGTGGCTCCATCAATGGCAGTGGTAGCTTGTGGAACTCTCAGCCCACAGATGGTAAGCCCAGAGAAGAAAGTTACAGGAGACCATCTGCTGTCACTGCAAGAAAATTATGAAAAGAGAGTTAGCAACTTGGCAGCACACATGTACACATACATACACACACACACACACACACACACACACACACACCTCTGAAGAAAGTAATACCTTAAAAAACAGAATTGACCAAATGGTAAAATAGGCTCAAAAATCCACTGAGGAAATCCTTATAATGCCAAATTGGCCAAATGGAAAAAGAGATACAAAGGTCACTGAAGAAAATAATTCCTTAAGAATTAGAATTGATTAAATGGAAGCTGATGACTTCATGAGAAAAATCAAAAGAATGAAGAAATAGAATAAAATGTGAAATATCTGATTGGAAAAAGAAGTGACCTAAAAATAGATCGAGGGGAGATAATTTAAGAATTATGAGCCATGATCAAAAACCCCCCAAAATCTAGACATCATATTTCAGTAAGTCATCAAGGAAAACTGCCCTGATAGCCTAGAATCAGAGGATAAGATAGAAATTGAAAGAATATGCCAGTCACCTCTTGAAAGAGGTCCCAAAATGAAAACCCCCAGGAATATTATATTCCAGAGCTCCCAGACAGAGAGAAAATGTCACAAGCAACCAGAAAGAAATAATTCAAACACACAAGATTTAGCAGCGTCTGCTTTAAAGGACTGGAGAGTTTAGAATATGATATTCTAAAAGGCAAAAGAGCTAGGATTATAACCAAGAATTACCTACCCAGAAAAATGAGTATAATCCTTTAGGGTGAAAAATAGATATTTAATGAAAGGGTGAAAAAGAAACTTAATGAACGGGTATGAAAGAGAGACACACTGGGAAAAGGTGGAAGGGACAGTAAGAATGCGGCAAATTATCTCACAACACAGAGGTGTAAAGGGAAGAGTTTTTATATTGGAGATAAAAAATGGGAGGTGTCAGACTAGGGAATGCAGGGATCAGAAGCAAAACTTTTGAAGAGAAACAGGTTAAAAAGAGAGAGAAAGGAATAAATGAGTGGGGAAATAGAATGGAGGAAAATACACAGTTAGTAATCGTAACTGTGAATGTGAAGGGGATAAACTCAACAATAAAATAGAAACAACAGAAATGGATTAAAATCTAGAATCTGACAATATGTTGTTTTCAAGAAACACAATTTAAACAGAGACACACCAGGGACTGGAGCAGAATCTATTCTGCTTCAACTAAAGCTAGAAAAAAAAAAAAAGCAGGGGTAACAGGCATGGTCTCATATAAAGCAAAAGCAAAAATAGATCTAATTAAATGAAAAGCAGGGAAACTTCATCATACCAAAAAGTACCATAGACAGTGATATAATATCAATAGTAAACATATATGTACCAAATGGTAGTACACATTCTTAAAGGGAAAGTTAAATGAATTACAAGAGAAAATAGTAAAACTGCACATGTGGGGGCCTCAACTTTTCCCTCTGACTTTTCCCTCCTGTCAGCACTAGAGAAATCTAACCAAAAATTAAACAAGAAAAAAGTTAAACGGAGATGAATAGAATTTTAGAAAAGTTAGATATGATAGATCTCTGGAGAAAACTGAACCACATTCTCCCAGAGCAAGGCTGTCTACATCTCTTCTTCATGATTCTAGGGGCACCCCCAAGGAGATGGGGTATTTTTCTCTAATGCTTTTTGCTTGAAGACCCCCCTCATTCTGGTGTACCACCAATAATTAATATTCTGGCTCTATTTAACCAGTTAACATAAATGAACACTTATAAAGTGATATTTACTTAAGAGACATAGTGAGAATAGAAGTACAGAGAGGGTAATGTCTCCTCTGTGACACCCTGGTACCTTGGGACATTGTCTCAGGTTTAATGCAGTTTCTATAAGATGAATTCTCATTCCAAGTTTCAAAAGTCCTTCCTCAATGCTCAAGTGGTTGGCCAATACACCTACCATGGACTCCATTCCTGTACGTTTTGATAGTCTGTTCTCCTGACCTTTCAAAGCTTATAAAGTTATTTCCATCTTTAGTTTCCTTTAAAGGCTTAAAGAATTCAGCAACAGAATCAAGAAGAAGGCCATGTACTGATAGGCAATACCATGGAGCCCCTGAAGTTGGGTAAGATCTCATTTCTCATGAAGCTTAGTTTTTGCCTCCTTATTTGCATACAGGAGGCAAGAAAAATCCAGGCAAACTTACAGACTTCAGCCTCTAGAACACATCTAGTTTCTAGCTCCATTGCCCAAAAGGCTTTTCTGTATCATGTGGGTATAGTTACAGGATATTTTTGTGTGTTCCAAAGTTCATAGCGGAGATTTCATCAGCAGGACAATTTATTCTCACAATGGCTAGGCTCATTGGTCATGTTATAGGAGTAAGATTTAGTGGAAGAAAAAGGCATTCAAGAGGTATGAAAATATTAACTTTATGCTAGTGGGTCCTATGTTATATGGAACCAAAAGATTTTTTTTTCTAATAATCTGAGAAATTTTGAATAAAATTAAACTCTACAGATCAAAAAAACATTATTGTGCGGAATCCTCAGTAGTATCACATTCAAGAAGAAAATGAATTCTCCTTTAGAACTTGGGAATGAGATACATTTGAACATGTATATGAACTAGATGAGTGACTTCTTTATCCTTAGGGAATTAAGAAATCAGTAGGTTACATAGAAAAAGGCCCAATATTCTCAGTGTAGGATGGGGAAAACCAGAAAAGAACAACTTTTATTAATCTGGGCTAGAATTAAAGCAAATTTTAAACTGATAACATGTTTGTCACCCATTCAGTATTTTGTTTAGCTCAAATAGTCTCAAAATGGCCACTCTAACACATTTCTAACTTCTTGAGAAGAGAATTATTTGCCTTGGGCAAGCCAGCAAGTAGTGATTTGCAAGACTAATTTAACCCACTTGTTTCTGGCTCACTTAAGCTTCAATGGTGAGGGCCTTGTTTGTGAAAACGACTTGATGTCCAGATAATTTCTTTAGTGCTTTTCTTAGTCTTTGAAAATGTCAGTAATAGTGATACATTAGTGTGACCACCAAATATTGGGTGGGATGTTACCAACTTTCCATTTCATTCAAACTCTACATCAATTTAGCTATTTATGGTTACAGAAAGCCATGACTATTATGGCTATAATATTTGGTCAATCAACTGTGCCATGGAAAAGGCTCAGTTAATTTTCCTGTTACCAGTTAACTGAGTGCTTTGGGGTCAGCTTCTGGTTATTTGGTAGTCCAGAGGTAAACAGTCTTGGTGTTTTGAAAGTATGTAGCAAGTCCTGAGTAGTCCCTTAGATCTCCCTTATGCATTGACAATGTCAAGGAGATAGGATGCTGCATCAGATAAAAGGAGAGACAACTTCTAGCTCAGCTTTTTTTTTTTTTTATTGTTTTGGAGGCATCATTTAACTCTGAGACTTCCAGTAAATGATGAGAAAGGACTTGCCTTTCTATACCCAAGTATCATGATGATTATGGACATACGGTAGCTAGTACAAGAAAATTCATCTGTGACCCTGAATGACTTTCTTTCATTTCTTGTCCTCAGTAGGTGACTGAACAGCAACCTGTAGATCTGCATGTCTAAACTTGATGGTAACTTTGACAGTTTAAGAAGTCTGAAGTTTCTAAATACCATCAGGTTGAAGTTGAATAATGATTGAGGAATTGACTCTGGCCACTACTCCATTGCTTTCTCAAACAAGAAAAATGGCCCCAAATTGACCATTTTACTTGTAAACATGTACAAGTAATTTTTTTTGACAGTGCAGAGCTAAGGTAAAATGTAAATGCCTAATTAAAAATCTTGAACACTTGTCTTTGTGCTTTTTTTTTTTTTTTTGAGGCAGTCAGGGTTAAGAGACTTATCCAGGGTCACACAGCTAGTAAGAGTG
Source organism: Pseudochirops corinnae (assembly GCA_028646515.1). NCBI lineage: Eukaryota > Metazoa > Chordata > Mammalia > Diprotodontia > Pseudocheiridae > Pseudochirops > Pseudochirops corinnae. The sequence goes on from JAQQSV010017025.1 coordinate 7,645, forward strand.
TGAGGCAGTATTTGAATTCAGGTCCTTTTAATTCTAGGACTGGTGCTCTATCCACTGTGCTGCCTAGTTGTCCCATTGCTTTATGTTCTGATAATTTTATGTTATCAGCCTATTAGGAAGGTGTAAGCATAAGTAAAATTGATGAACCCTTTTAAAGTAATTCTATTAATGCATTTATGTTTAATATGTATTTTATGTGTAAGAATAAACTGATTCATATTGTACATTAAATATCTTTTTACTTCTCCCCATTCCCCTTTTCATGAGGAAACCCTGGACATAAGCTTAAAGCAAAGCTTTAAATAATTTGTCCCTGGCGTGCTAAGATAGGAGTTTATTGAGCTTAAAACAATGCACAAAAGTACACCAACCCCTTTCATTGGAATAAGATTTTTTTAGGACCCAGTCTTCTCTGACCTCATGCTCTGGTCCTGAGCAAAAGATCCACCTTGATGGAGAAGGGGATACAGTACCTAACCCCTGTGTGCTACCAGGTTCTTTAAGTAGACGTATTTGAGCAAATTCAAATTATTTTAGCCAAAAATGTTTTTATCAGCCTTTGCTGGATATAGCCCATCCCTGGCCCAGAACCTAACACTGATAGTCAACAAGAATTTATTAAGTACCTAAGTTGTCAGAATAGAAACAACACAAAACAACAGTTTCTGTTCTTGAGCTCACAGTCTAATGAAGGAAACAGCTGTTAAAAATATCTGCCTATCTATCTATCTATCTATCTATCTATCTATCTATCTATCTATCTATCTATCTGTCTGTCTGTCTGTCTGTCTGTCTGTCTATCTATCTATCTATCTATCTGCAAACAAGATATATAGAGAATAAATGGGGAATAATTAACAATTAGTAGTAGTAACTATTAATATTAAAACACATTAGGAAAGGCTTTTTGTAGATGGTGCAATTTTATCTGGAACTTGAAAGAAATCAGGGAAGCCAGGAAACAGAGATGAGCAAGGAGAGAAGTCTAGGCATGGATAGGGAGAGAGCTTGTGAAAATGTATGGAGTAAAGAGGTGTAATATCTCATATGAGAAAGAGCAAACATGCCAGTGCTACCTGCATGACAGAACACACTGGGATGGAGGAAGGTGTCTGAATGAAAATATAGGAGGGGGCTTCAAAAACCAAAGAAAGGATTTTATATTTGCTCTTGGAGGTGAAAGGGAGATACTGAAGTTTATTAAATACGTGTGTGTGTGTGTATTTGTGTGTGTATGGGGGGGGGTACAGAGGACACAGACCTGTGCTTTCAGGAGATCTATTTGACAACTGAGTGAAGGATGGACTGGAGTGGGTAGAAACTTGATTTAGGGATACCAACTAATAGGCTATTGTAGTAGTTCAGTTGTGGTTTGATAAGGCCTGCATCAGGGCTGTGGCAGTGTGAGAGAAGAGAAGCAGCAATTCTATGAAAATAGAAAAATAGAATCAACAGAACTTGACAATGTATTGAAAATAGCAAGCCTGGGTGACTGGGAGGATAGAAAGTGTCCTCTCAATGGCAATAGGTAAGTTAGGAAAAGGAGAGGGGAGTGGGGGAAGATAATGAATTCAATTTTGGACATGTTCAAATTAATATGGATAATAGATACCTTACTGTCATGGGATACTGGATAGATATCTTACTGTTCAAATAGATATTGCAATGTCCAATAGACAATTGGAGATGTGAGACTGAAGGCTGGAAGAGAGGTTTGAGCTGGATAAGTAGATATGAGAATCATCTGAATAAGAGATGCTAATTGAAACCACTAGAACTGAGAGACATTAAGATGTGATTCAGAAATCCAAATCCCGTTCTCAAATACTAATGTCTTAACCAGTTATTCATTTCCCAATCCTACTGCCAAGGAGATGGAGTCATAGCTTTATGGTTTATCTGACTCTCTTCATCAAAAATTACTATGCTCTTGCTTGCCGCACAACATAGAAGTTTGTTGGCTCCTGTTACTTCCCAGATATCCACATAGGTCTCCTTTTATTTATTTATTATTTAATTTTTATTGTTTTTATTTCTAGAAGAGCAACATGGGATAGCAAATAGATAGTCAGCCTTTCAGTCAAGACAGCGTTGGTTCAAGTCCTCTCTGTGATGGCCAGGTTTTGTAACTGTGGACAAATCACTTAATCTCTCAGTATCCCCAGAAACCCTCTAAGACTACAAATGATACAATATTTTGATTCATGGTGTTTCCATAATGTAAAATCCAGTGGTGTGCTGGTAAATATTTTATACCTGACTCTCTAGAAAAAAAAAAGAATAATTATACACTTTTAAGTTTAATCTGAATTTTTAATGTTTTCTCCATCTCTGTCTTTTAGACAATCAAAACAGTAAGTCAATATCAGCATTTACTGATTTCTGAAGTGTAAATGCTCATTGAAAATTTACTAATCTACCCTTGGGAACAGATTCAAACTGCTTCTAGCACACTTCTGAATTCCTATACCAATGAAACAGTAGGTGGGCTCAAGGAATATATTTGATTTCTCTTCCCCTTTATTGAATTATTGGTTATTTCATTAAATTTAATCAGTGAGAAATTCAAACAAGTCATGAAGAGGGTACAAGCTTACTTTTTCTAACATACCTTCACATACTTGTTTCTCCCCTAGTGGTTCTAGGGACTTTTAAATTGATTCTTATAATTCATACAGCATAGATTTTGAGTTGGACACTTAACACTTAGAATCTCTACATTTATTTTTTTTCTCTAAGGTATTCATATAAACAGGAAATTAATATTAAAAAAATTCTCATGAGGGAATGACAATTGTCTTTCAGAAGGCATACAAGAAAGTTGCTCTTATTTTGTTATTTTATGTTCTACCTATGTCCTGTGCCAGATAGAAGGGGATGAATTAAAAAGAAAATTGATTGATCAAAACAAACTGCATATATAAAAAGTCAAATATAAAATAAACTATTGGCCACAGATTAAGTGATCCACCATGATCTGTATATTGTTAAAATTGTAAAAAGAAAGAAAAACTTTAAAGAGTTCATAAAAATATATTTTCCCTCATAAATTGAAAATGATGGTGTAATCCTTTCCATCTGATAACATTTAAAATGTCTTGACAATGACATAACAAAAGAATTTCTCTCTACTTGTTTGTTTTGAGAGCATACCTTGGCTTCACTCAGTCTTACTGTATTGTTACCCTAGGAACAGAAATGTCAGGAACCAATCAAGATTAGGTCAAGGATCATTGAAATAAAGTAACTGAAAAATAACATTTTAATGGACTTAAATACAACTTCAGAGATTTGATTTTTTTTTTTCCATTTCAGCATTCCAGAATACAGATTGTAAAAACTCTTGAACATTGGCTTAATATTTTAACTTTCAACTATGGTTATGGAGCAAAATATACTTTTATCAATATGCTAATGGCAAAACAATATGATCTAATAGTGAGTGATTGATGGAAAACATAGAATGGTTGAAAAAACCTTGCTCTGCTTTGTAATGCCACAATTCCTTGCCTACACCTCAATTCACAGGCTCCCAGAGCTATACCAACTCAAACTCAAAATCGTCTATTTGTCATATAACTATGTATCAATGGATTAAGCTAGTAGAAAATGATAATGTCTAACTTGATATTTTTAGGTTGTGATACTACTATTTTGTAGCAGAAAAATAGCAAAAGTGAGCTCAAGATACTCATATCTTTTATTATCCTATGATGTCACTTAAAAAAAAAACAAGAAGGTATCTCAAGGTTCATAACTAATGGTTATTGATAGGAAGGAAGCTGTCTTTCCCTTACTTATTCATAGTTTCCTTAACTTTCCTTTTTTTGGCACTTGTTAAGACAGTTTCTTTTATAATGCTTAACACTGGGCAATGTGACACACAATTAAGGTAAGAACATCTCAACCTGAGATTTCTTACAATGTTGAAATGAAAGTAAAGATTTGGGAACAAAAGTAGCTTATTTTCCCTTTGCTTCTGTCGTATTCCTTTTTCACTTGTTCTTTTCTCATATCTTCTCTATTCCCCCTTTCTCTTTTGTCCATTTTTTTTTTTT